>CM033640.1:23264413-23486913 GCA_019453435.1 Rhinogobius similis | reverse complement strand
TCCCGCCGATCTGGAATATGAAGACGGTGCAGGACTTGTTGTCCACCACGATCACGTGACCGTTCTGATCCACCGCGACGCCTTTGGGGCCCATCAGACGCCCGGAGCCCAGCTTCGCCTGAACAACACAGAGCGACACAGTATGAAGATAAATACTCCAGTCCAGTGTTGTCGTGGTAACAGTTTATGGTCAGTTTGTTCTCTCACATATCGACTTTTATGTGGAAACAACAAACTCGTCCAGTCTGCTCCTAAAGATGTTTTATTCTTCCATTGAATCCACTTCATCCATAGATTTCTCTGGGACGTTGTAACTTCAAAGGTCGTTTTCTTAAAATGCATTTTTCTCCCTCGAGACATAAAGATCAGCCTGACAGGTTTTGATCATTTTCTAATTTTGACTTTATTTGGTGCATTAATACCTCTTGTAAATATAAATTATAGTTTTACACAAATCAAGTAGCTGTTTGTGAAGAAAAGTTGGAAAATCTGTTGAAAGTTACAGGAAGTAAACAAAAGGATGACATCACACTGGGGAGACAAAGGTTATGCATAATTTACACCAAAAAAAATACTTTTTTGACCCTTTAAACATTGATTCAGCAAAATACATATAGGTGTTTACATGTATTTTTATGTGTGAAATTTAAAAAAAAATCTGGCTTTAGATGAGGTTTTTCCCAGTGTACAGGATGGTCGCTTGGTGATTTCCCAGTGTGATGTCATCATTTACAACAAAATATGAAATGAAATGAAATTAAAAACCTACAAAATTGCTAAATTGGGATCAAATTTGTAAAGGATTTTAGCAAACTTTGAAATATATTTATCTTAGCCGCATTTTAGCCACATGAGTAGTCCAACCTGTCAGAGGCACTTTAAAGCTCCTACACCAAACTGTACAATGTGAGACTCAACAAGATTTTGACAAAACGTACTCAAGGATTTGTTGAAATTTAACTCCAAGCCTGATTTATTGAAATTTTAAATCCAAAAAATTAGGCAAAATTAGAATTTTTAGGACAATTTTCAGTCAGATCTAGTCTACTACAAAACGAAATAAGAAATCCAAAATCCCTTCTGTACATTTTTATAACGAATATGTTACAAAGTGAACCATAAAAATTTAAACCTGGTTCTGTCAATTTTTCAGATTGAAAATTGAAATGTTCCAAATATGTGAAATTTTTGTTGTTTTTACACTTAAAATGCTTTTTCCCTACATGAAAACATGACATAATTAAAAACTTGGAACACATTTATGTGAGTAAACTATAGGATTGAAATATAGATTAAAAAAAGACTGGTTTTGAAATAGTGAATAGTGAGTAGGCATTAGGAATAGGAAAAAATCTTAAATTTAAAGATATCCATTTGAAACTTCTCCTGTAGTTTAATTTTTGTGTGTGACTGAAAATGTGTCTAAAAATTCAAATTTTGTTGCATTTTTAAAAACTTAAAACTGTAACAAATGAGACTTTGAATCAGACATCAACAAATCCTTCTGTTCGTTTTGTCAGAATCTCGTTGAGTCCAGATTGTTCAGTTTGGTGTAGGATCTACTTTAAGGCTGATCTTTATGTCTCGAGGGAGAAAAATGCATTTTAAGAAAACAGTCTTTCAATTTACAATGCCCCAGAGAAATCTATGGATGAAGTGGATTCAATGGAAGAAGAAAACATCTTTAAGAGCAGATTGGACATGTTTGTTTGTTTCTACATACAAGTCAAAAAACAGTTGCGTCTGTTACCCTCTCGCCTTAAAAGCAAAAACAAAAGAGTTAATCTTGCGTATTACGTCCCCTTTAAATGTTCCAGTATCGATTCTTGTTCAAAAGCAAAGTCCGTGTTGTGATGTATTTTCTTTTTTTGGACGCACCTTGTACTTCCCGTCGGAGGAGAAGATGCTGACCCACTTGTTGTCGTAGTCCGCGATGATGATGTCGCCGCTCGGGTGGACCGCGACCCCGGTGGGCCTCTGCATCTGCCCCGGGGAGCGGCCCCGGACCCCGAACCGGCTCTGGAACTCACCCGTCGAGGAGAAGATCTGACGCAAAGACAGGGTTAAACCAGGGCTGAAACGGGACTAAACCAGGACTAAACCAGGACTGAACCAGGACTGAACCAAGACTGAACCAAGACTGAACCAGGACTAAACCAGGACTAAACCAGGACTGAACCAGGACTGAACCAGGATTAAACGGCACGGACCCAGGACTAAACCAGGACTAAAAACAGGACTAAAACAGGACTAAACCAGGACTAAACCAGGACTAAACCAGGACTGAACCAGGACTAAACCAGGACTAAACCAGGACTAAAGCGAGACCGAGCAACGGCTGGACCAGGTCTAGACCAGGACTAAACCAGGACTAAACCAGGACTGAACCAGGTCCAGACCAGGACTAAACCAGGACTGAACCAGGACTGAACCAGGACTGAACCAGGACTAAACCAGGACTAAACCAGGACTAAACCAGGACTAAAGCGAGACCGAGCAACGGCTGGACCAGGACTGAAGTGTGAGGGAAGTGGGACTGAACTGAGATTGGCCAGTGGGAATAAACCAAGACTAAACCAGGACTAAACCAGGACTGAACCAGGACTGAACAATTACTAAACTGGGACTAAACCATGACTAAACTAGACCTAAACCAGGACAGAACTGAGACTAACCCTGGACTGAACAAGGACTAAACCAGAACTTCACCAGAACAAGATCAGAACTAAAGCAGGACTAAATCAGAACTAAAACAGGACTAAATCAGAACTAAAACAGGACTAAATCAGAACTAAAACAGGACTAAATCAGAACTAAAACAGGACTAAATCAGAACAAAATCCGAACACAATCTGGACTAAAACAAAGACCAAATCAGAACTAAACCAAGAAAAAAGTAGGACTAAATAAGGACTAAACCATTACTAAACTAGAAACGAACCAGAACAAAGTCAGGACTAAACCAGGACTGAATCAGAACTACATCCAAACACAATCTGGACTAAAACAAAGATAAAACGAAGCCATAACCAGGCCTAAATCAAGACTGAACCAGATCTAAACCAGGACTAAATAAGGGCTAAACTAGCACAAAATCAGTACTAAACCAGCTCTAAATCAGAACTAAATCCAAACACAATCTGGACTAAAACAGGACCAAACAAGGATTAAAGGAAACCAAAACCAGGACTGAACCAGAACTAAACCAAGACTAAATCAGTACTTAATAAGGACAAAGCCATTACTAAACTAGGACTGAACCAGAACAAAATCAGGACTAAGCTAAGACTAAATCAGGACAAAATCAGAACACAATCTGGACCAAAACAGGACTAAAAAATGAAGACAAAACTAGGCCTAAATCAGGACTGATCTAGGTCTAAACCAGGTCTAAATAAGGGCTAAAGCAGGACCAAATCAGAACTAAACCAGCACAAAACCAGTACTAAATCAGTTCTAAATCAGAACACAATCTGGTCCAAAACAGGACTAAAAAAAGGATAAAATGAAGACAAAACTAGGCCTAAATCAGCACTGAACTAGGTCTAAACCAGGACTAAATAAGGGCTAAAGCGAGACCGAGCAACGGCTGGACCAGGACTGAAGTGTGAGGGAAGTGGGACTGAACCCAGACTGGGCCAGTGGGAATAAACTGAGACTAAATCAGGACTAAACCAGGACTGAAGTGTGAGGGAAGTGGGACTGAACTGAGATTGGCCAGTGGGAATAAACCAAGACTAAACCAGGACTGAACAAGGACTAAATTGGGACTAAATCATGACTAAACTAGACCTAAACCAGGACAGAACTGAGACTAACCCTGGACTGAACAAGGACTAAACCAGAACTACACCAGAACAAAATCAGAACTAAAGCAGGACTAAATCAGAACTAAAACAGGACTAAATAAGAACAAAATCCAAACACAATCTGGATTAAAACAAAGATAAAACGAAGCCATAACCAGATCTAAACCAGGACTGAACCAGAACTAAACCAGGACTAAATCAGATTTAAACCAGGACAAAATCAGGAATAAACCAAGAAAAAATGAGGACTAAATAAGGACTAAACCATTACTAAACTAGGAATGAAGCAGAACAGGACTAAACCAGGACTGAACAAGGACTAAACTGGGACTACACCAGAACAAAATCAGAACTAAAACAGGACTAAACAGGACTAAACTGAGACTGAATCAGGCTAAATTCAAAATCGGGCCATGACAGAGTTGACACTAACCAAACCAACTGAACCGGGACTAAACAAGGACTAAACCTGGACTCATTCACAGCTACACTAGGCCTAAACCAGAACAAAATCAGCACAAAACCAGTACTAAATCAGAACTAAATCCAAACACAATCTGGACAAAAACAAAGATAAAACGAAGCCATAACCAGGTCTAAATCAGGACTGAACCAGATCTAAACCAGGACTAAATAAGGGCTAAAGCAGGACCAAATCAAAACTAAACTAGCACAAAATCAGGACTAAATCAGAACTAAATCCAAACACAATCTGGCCTAAAACAGGACCAAACAAGGATAAAAGGAAGCCAAAACCAGGACTGAACCAGAACTAAACCAGGGCTAAATCAGAACTAAACGAGGACAAAATCAGAAGTAAACCAAGACTAAATCAGTGCTTAATAAGGACAAAGCCATTACTAAAGTAGGACTGAACCAGAACAAAATCAGTACTAAACCAGTTCTAAATCAGAACTAAATCCGAACACAATCTGGACTAAAACAGGACCAAACAAGGATAAAAGGAAACTAAAACGTGGACGGAACTAGATCTAAACCAAGACTAAATCAGAACTTAATAAGGATAAAGCCATTACTAAACTAGGACTGAACCAGAACAAAATCAGGACTAAACTCAGAACAAAATCAGAATACAATCCGGACCAAAACAGTACTAAAAAAAAATGAAGACAAAACTAGGCCTAAATCCGGACTGAACTAGGTCTAAACCAGGACTAAATAAGGGCTAAAGCAAGACCAAATCAGAACTAAACCAAGACCAAATCAGAACTAAACCAAGACCAAATCAGAACTAAACCAGCACAAAATCAGTTCTAAATCAGAACACAATCTGGTCCAAAACAGGACTAAAAAAAGGATAAAATGAAGACAAAACCATGCCTTAATCAGGACTGAACCAGGTCTAAACTGTGACTCAGCTCCAGAGAAAATTATAAGACATTGAATATAACGAAGAAAAGAAAAAAAAAAGTTAATTACTACTACTTCGATTACTTGTACTTCCACCTTTGTTAGTGTAACTCCTGACTCCTGAATATAGAGGGCGCTGGTACCTGGACGCACTGGTTGTTGCTGTCGGCGATCAGGATCCTCTCGGTGGACGACGCCACTCCCTGGAGGTTTGTGAACTCGCCTTTGTTTCTGCCTTTTGTTCCTAAAATTAAATAAAAATACATGTCATTGCCCCAAAAAAAGAAAACAAAGGAATAAAACATGTATAAGGATAGCGACGTTAGTTGTTATATAGCTCTGTATCGCCATCTAGTGAGTACAGGTGGTAAAACAAGCATTAAACTTATGACAGGTTTTCATGATTTTCTAATTTTGACTTTATTTGGTGGAATCATACCAGTTGTACATCTACATTTTAGTTTTACACCAATCAAGCAGCCGTTTGTGGAGAAAAGTTGAAAAATATGTTGAAAATTACAGGAAGTAAACAAACTGATGACATCACACTGGGGAGACAAAGTTTAAGCATAATTTACACAAAAGAAACAACTTTTTTTGACCCTTTAAACATTGTAGAAAGGGGTTCAGAGGTTGTCATCCGGACGCCGTTTAAAGATCGAGACGTTTCGACTTTTATCCAAAAGTCATTGTCAATCAGAGAGCTGGTATGGGAACCTGGGCCTTATATGCTACTCTAAGTAGTGGGAGCCCAGCCCCCAGGGAGGAGTCACTGCACTCCTGTCTTTGTTATAAGATTGTTTGTTTGTCACCTGGGACTTGATTAATAGGTCTATCTTGTTGATTAATGGTTGGCCTCACCTAGTTTCACCTGTGACTAAGGTCTATTGTTATCTTGATAGCTGGCTGTTGCTCCCTCATCACTGCTGATGACCTCATTAGCATTTGACTGGTCTATTGATCTGGACCAAGGTGTTAGGATGCTGTCATAAATTTTGGCTAAATTAAATCTTAAGCCCCCATTCCTGTTTAGAGAAGGATTCTCTCTTTTTACAAAAATGGCCTCCTTTACTCCTCTTTCAAACCAGTTCTTCTCTCTGCTCAAAATCTTCACCTCACTGTCCTCAAACGAGTGGTTTGTAGGTTTTAGGTGCAGATGGACTGCACTCTGCGGTCCTGTGGAGGCCGCTCTTCTGTGTTGGTACAGCCTTTTGTGCAATGGCTGTTTTGTTTCTCCTATGTAACGTTCTTTACAACTGTCCTCACTGCACTCTATCGAGTAAACTACATTGCTCTGTTTCTCTGTCGGCCTCTGAACCCCTTTCTACGATGGACCACACCTGGACGAATGAGGGTTTACAACCTTTAAAAATTGATTCAAGAAAATAATGGCGTTCACATGTATTTATATTTGTAAAATAAAAAAATCTGTGACTTTGGATGAATTTTGGCACAGTGTACAGGATGGTTGCTATGGTAATTTCCTAGTGTGATGTCATCGTTTACAACCAGGAAGTAAAACAAAACAACAACAAAATTGCTAAACCCTGATAAAATGTGTGAAGTATTTTAACAAAATTTGAAATGTATTTATCTTAACTGCATTTTTGTCAAATAAGTAGTCCAACCTGTCATAGGCCCTTTAAGTTAAGGTGTTTTTTAATTGATTGTTTTCTATATTTTGATTTTCATATCTCAAACTGTAATTGTTCCCTATAGTAAATTATAGTAAAGCATTTTTATTCTAATTTTGAAACTGGTTTTGACATGTTGACATCAAATCCTTCTTTTTCCCTGTATTCTCGTAAAAGGCGCAATAATGTTTTGAAAATTTGGGATGTTTTTGGATAAATATGGTTGAAAAAAATGAACTTAAAGTAAATTATGACGTTCAAAATGTTGAGATTTTTTGGATATTTTTGTGCAAAGAGGAGCATCAGCTTGTTCTACAACAGCCCAGTACCGATTCTGAAGATGAGGTCGTCCTCGATGGGGTTCTGGTGCTTGCGCCGCGGTGTCCCCAAAGCGCTGCTCGCTCGTTTGGAGCCCTTCTTTTTCTGACCCGGGGACTTGCCGCGCCTCTTTGTCCCGTCGGAGGAGCCCGTCGAGGGGGTCGCGTTTGCAGCCGAGTTTGTGGCTGTGGTGGTGGAAGGAGACACCTGGGACATACGACAGACTCAGGTGAAACGTCTCTAAATGTCCACAGACACAGGTGAAACGTCTTTAAATGTCCACAGACACAGATGAAACATCTCTAAATGTCCACAGACGCAGGTGAAACGTCTCTAAATGTCCACAGAAACAACTATAATGTCTCTAAATGTCCACAGACACAAGTGAAACATCTCTAAATGTCCACAGACACCGGTGAAACGTCTCCAAATGTTCTCAGACACAGGTGAAACGTCTCTAAATGTCCACAGACACAAGTGAAACGTCTCTAAATGTCCACAGAAACAACTAAAATGTCTCTAAATGTCCACAAACACAACTAAAACGTCTCTAAATGTCCACAAACACAACTAAAACGTCTCTAAATGTCCACAGACACAACTAAAACGTTTATAAATGTTCACAGACACAGATGAAACGTCTCTAAATGTCCACAAACACAAGCGAAACGTCTGTAAATGTCCACAAACACAAATGAAACGTCTGTAAATGTCCACAAACACAAATGAAACGTCTCTAAATATCCACAAACACAAATGAAACGTCTGTAAATGTCCACAAACACAAATTAAACGTCTCTAAATGTCTACAGACACAGGTGAAACGTCTCTAAATGTCTACAGACACAAATGAAACGTCTCCAAATGTCCACAGACACAGATGAAACGTCTCCAATTGTCCACAGACAATGTTGAAACATCTCTAAACGACTCTAATTGTCCACAGCCACAGATGAAATGTCTCTAAATGTCCACTGACAAAACATCTCCAAATGTCAACAAACACAGATGAAATGTCTCTAAATGTCCACAGACACAGATGAAACGTCTCTAAATGTCCACAGACACCAGTGAATCTTTTCTTATTGTCCACAGACACAGGTGAAATGTCTCTAAATGTCCACAGACACTGGTGAAACATCTCTAAACGACCCTAATTGTCCACAGACACAGATGAAACGTCTCTAAATGTCCACAGACACAGGTGAATCTTTTCTTATTGTCCACAGACACTGGTGAAACGTCTCTAAATGTCTCTAAATGTCCACAGACACAGGTGAATCTTTTCTTATTGTCCACAGACACTGGTGAAACGTCTCACCTCGACCTCTGAGGGCTTGTTGACTGTCAGTTTGAATGGGCTGCCCTTGATGTGGTGGTCGTAGAGGCGTAAGGCCAAAGAGAAGTCTCCTTCTTTGGGGACAGTGTAGAGAAACTCGTACGTCCCATTTTTATGATCCACAATTTCTCCGTCAACGATGCTGCCGTCTGGAGTAAACACCTGGAGCAATTTAAATAAAGCAGATATTCAAACAGGACGACTGCACTTTCTTTTAGTTTCCTGTTTAATGACTAGTCACTTCTGCTTTAATTTAGTGAAAAATAACCAAATAAACATTACATTTGAATAGGGCTGTAGTCGACTAAAGAAATACTTGCTCGACTAAAGACCTTTCCTATCGACCGATTATCTCTCTGTATTTGACCCAAACTGCACAAAAAAAACACAATTGCACTGGAATTCATGCAAAAAAAAATTATACAGAAACGTACCAGGAAACTGTATTTATATGTTAGATATACAGTATATAAATCAGATTAAACTCATGATCCACTCAGAAATCTTTAGCTAACTCACTCCATATCTTGACTTTTTTGGTTTTTTTTCGTCTAACTCCATTTAATTGAAATCGTCGACTAAAAAACCATTGACCAATTAATCGACTAAAAGATTACAGCCCTAATTTTTAGAAGAATTTTGTAAGAAACTGTGTATTTATGTGTTGGACACCAAAAGCAAACACACTCCATACCGTCTTGTTTTTGCCATATAAATCCTTTAAATCAGACATGTCCAAACTAAGGCCCGGGGGCCAAATGCGGCTCTCAGACCAATTTTTCTTGGCCCTCAGGCTTCCTGGTAATTGGCCTACAAGTACTTTTTACAGCAAATTTAACATTTTCTACAATTTTAACCTAAATAACTAACATTTTGGTGAGACACAGACCTGATATTAAGGCACTGAGACTGAATGTAGATGTGGTGGAGCTTAAAACATCAGATAAATGCAGCTTTTTTGAACGTTTCACGATTGATTTGTGGCCCTCCGCTTGGTCTATATTTCAATATGTGGCCCTCGATGGAAAAAGTTTGGACACCCCTGCTTTAAATCCTAAATATCCTAAAATCCTAAAATAATTAGTAGACTATGAAAATGTTGATTGACTGAGACACCATCGACTAAACGACTAAAGGCACACACTTGAATAATTATTGTAAATCTGAAAATATAAATAACATTTTCAAGACGCACTGCTGCCTCTTCTACTGAAATAATCTGTGCATAAATACTCCTGGACTCACCTCTGCCGACAGAATAGCGTTCCCGTTCTTACAGGCCCCTCCGGATTTGTCACGCGTCACTATGGTAACGGAGGCCGGGTGTCCCACGATGCACTGCTCCAGACCGGCCCCCATGGCCTCGCTCTGACTCGCCACAGCGCTGCAACCGCAACAAAAACAACCTCAAAATGAAACAGAAAGTGCGGTGCGATCATCCAAACCAGGAAGTGATGTTTCTGTTCTTCTGTGGTTTTATGATTCGTTCACATTTTGTGCAATAAACCACAGCCGGGACATTAATAGCTGCGTATTATCACATTCTTGATGCACGGCGAAAATACATAATGCTCCAAAAATATCAGTTTTTGTCAGTGTCGCCCAAAGCCAGTTGAAAACCAATTTTCTTTAGTTTTTGAAAATGATAAATACTTTTTTTTCAGTTCAACCAGCCCTCAATTAATGCATTATTTGTCTTGTGCCAGTGGTGGAAGAAGTACTCACTTTTGTTTCTCAAGTACAATTATACTGTATATAACAATACACTTAAGCCACTTTAGTTACCATTTTTTCTGTAAATAAGAGTGTGCACTTTATACTTTATACTTTATATAGTTTTTATTTTTTAATTACCATGTTTATTTATCCTATTTTTATTGCATGCGCCTATTTCATTCATTCCTGTTCTAAACTGTGTGTTGCAACAGTGGAATTTCCCCATTGTGGGACAAATAAAGGATCTCTTATCTTATCTTAATTACAGATACATGTGCAAAAGTAAAAATATCACATTAAAACATGTTGAAGTACCTGTTTAAAAATGTTCTTTAAGAGTAAAAAGTAAAAGTATTTCATGCAGATTATGAGACCAGTTTAAATGCTGCAATTTTGGTAAAGAATTGTGCTTAATTTTGCTCAACAAAGGTCAATTCGAATTCATTTCTTTAATTTTATTGTATATTTTTGTTTGTTTGTTGTTGAGCTTGAACTCCAAACCTTCACGTGCAATGTCACCATCAACGAGCTAAAAACAACCCTCGAACAAAATGAAGTACTTTCTACTTTTCATTCCAGTTAAAGAAATGCAGTGGAGTAAAAAGTACAGGTAGTTGGTCTCAAATGTAGTGGAGTAAAAGTAAAAAGTATCCACTGTAAAATGCACTTAAGCAAAGTACAGATACCTAAAAATTGTAGTTAATTGTTTTTAGTTTTTTTTAGTTAAGTACAGTACTGTTACTTTCCACCACAGGTTATTGCCTTTAAACATGCTCTTCATCGAATGTTGTAGAACTAAAAAAACAAAAACAAAATGACTGTATGTTACTCTTCATTTCATTTCATATTCAAATTTTGACTAATTTTTTACTCTTAAAACTTTAATAAATCAGGCTTAGAATTAGATATTTAAAAAATCCCTCTGTACGTTTCGTCAAAGTTAAAGTAAAGTTTGGTGTAGGATCTACTTTAAGGCTAATTTAAGGAGAAAAATGCATTTTAAGGAAACGTCCTTTGAAGGTACAATGTCACAGAGAAATCTATGGATGAAGTGGATTCAATGGAAGAATAAAACATCTTTAGGAGCAGATTGGACATGTTTGTTGTTTCCACATGAAAGCTGAGAAGTTGAGAGAGCAAACTGACCAAAAAACAAAAAATTGAAAAAAATTAGTTTTGCCTGTAGAGTCTCGCCTTAAATTAAAAGTCAAATTTGCATAATACGTGTTCTGTAAAGGTAGTCAGTAAAAGTTACATCGATATTTCTTTTCTTCTTTTCTTTTCTAGACCTGATGTAGTCCTGGTTTGAACCTTGTTTAGTCTTGATTTATGCCTGTTTTATAGATTTACTTTTTTTACTTAAAAAAAATTCTTCTGTACTTTTCGTCTAAATCTTGTTGAGTCCAGATTGTACAGTTTGGTGTAGGATCTACTTTAAGGCTGATCTTTATGTCTTGAGGGAAAAAATGCATTTTGAAGTTACAACGTCCCAGAGAAATCTATGGATGAAGTGGATTCAATGAAGAACAAAATATTTTTAGGAGCAGAATGGAGAACGTTTGTTGTTTCCACATGAAAGACAATATGTTTAGAGAACAAACTGACCAAAAAACAAAAAATGAAGAGTCTCGCCTTAAATTAAAACTCAAATTTGCATAACACGTGTTCTTTAAAAGTCAATAAAAGTTACATGGACGTTTCTCTTTTTGCGCTGTGGGGTGTGTACCTGGTGGTGACGATGGTGCCCAGGTTGTGGATGGACTTGCGCAGGGCGTCGGTCTCCAGGATCAGGTCGAGCTGGTCGTTCTCCTCCGGGTCGGCACGCACCGCCAGGCCCGCCAGCCGCTCCAGCCTCCGCCCCAGCTCCTGCTCCTCGGCCAGGGACGCCACGCTGGCCTCCCCCGCCAGAGCCTCCTCCACCTGGGCACCGAGCGTCGACATGTCGCCCTCACAGCCAGCCAGGCTCTCCATCTGCGCCTGCAACACCTGCACACAGGACCCGGGTTAGACCTGGTTTAGACCAGATTACAACCTGTTTTATAAATCTACTTTAGACTTAGTGTAGTCCTGGTTTAGACCTTATTTAGTCTGGATTTATGCCTGTTTTATAGATCTAATTTAGACCTGGTGTAGTCCTGGTTTAGACCTGTTTTATAGATCTACTTAAGACCGGATGTAGTCCTGGTTTAGACCTGTTTTATAGATCTAATTTAGACCTGGTGTAGTCCTGGTTTAGACCTGGTTTAGACCTGTTTTATAGATCTACTTTAGACCTGATGTAGTCCTGGTTTGGCCCTGTTTCAGTCTTTGCTTTTGTTTGCTTTTTGGCTTTTCTTGGTAACTAGTTAAGTCCTGGTTTGGAACTTATCTAGTCCTGGTTTAGAAGTAGTTTAGTCCTAGTTTGAAACTAGTTTAGTCCTAGATTGGAACTAATTTAGTCCTGGTTTAGAACTGGTTAAGTCTGGTTGATTTGGTCCTGTTTACTTGCTCTTGTTTAGTCACGTCAAGTTTGGTGTTGATTGTTTGGTGTTTGGTCTTTTATTAGACCTGTTTTAACTCTGGATTTAGAAGTGGCTTAATCATGTTTTGTTTTATCCTGGTCCAATCTAGTCTAGTCTAGTTTAGCTCTGGATCAGTCCTGGTTTGGTTCTCGTTTAGTCCTGGGTCAGAGCTGGTTAAACCCTGGTTCAGTCTTTGTTTATTCCTGAATTAATCCTGTTTGGCGTCTCTGTTTAGTCCTTGTTCAGAACTAGTTTACTCCTGGTTTAGAACTGGTTTAGTCCCAGTTGTCTTAGTCCAACTGTTATCTTTGTTGAGACTCAGTTTAGTCTAGGTTCAGTTATGGTTTAGTTCTGATTTAGACCTGGTTTGGCCCTTGCTCAGTCCCAGTTCAGTCCTGATTCAATATTAGTTTGGTACTTGTTTAGATCGGTTTTAGACCTGGTTCAGTCCTTGTTCAGTCTTTGTTCCATACTAGGTTTAGACCTGGTTCAGTCCTGTTTTAGTCCTGGTTCAGTCTTTCTTCCGTCCCGGTTCAGTCCTGGGTAAGACCTGGTTTAGACCTGGTTTAGACCTGTTTTAGACCTGGTTTAGACCTGGTTCAGTCCTGGTTCAGTCTAGTTTAGTCCTGGTTCAGTCCTGGTTCAGTCCTGGCTCAGTCCTGGTTCAGCCCTGGTTCAGTCCTGGTTCAGTCCTGGTTCAGTCCTTGTTCAGTCCTGGCTCAGTCCCGGTTCAGTCCTGGTCTAGACCTTGTGCTTGAGTCCGTGGGTGACCTCCAGCTCCATCAGCAGAACGCTCTTCCTGACGTCGAGCTGTCGGTGCAGATCCTCAAACCCTGATTGGATGTCCTCCTCGATGGCCGCTCTCTGATTGGTCAGCTGCTGCAGGATCTCTCGGACCTGGGACAGCGCTTCCGACACCTGCGGCCGCCTTCCCGTTCCGGACGGAGGAACAAACGGTAAAAAGTCACATGTGCTGCCTGTAAAGGGCTTGTATAATGCGAGATTTACCACGTTTTGAGCTTTTATCAACGTTATAATTTGGTTTAGCCATCGAAAACACACTGGAGTATTTTGTATTTAAAAGGCTTTCAACTGACAATCACATCTACTTTATTAGTCATTACTTTTTTACTATATATTTAAACAACTCATTTCACTAAAACATAGTAAACATGATTATATTTAAGATTGTACTAAACATTTTACCCCAGTTTGACGTTTTTTGTGAAGTTTATAATGTAACTTCCTGGTTGAACATGAGCCGCAAATATGACACAGTTAGAGGTAATTCTACAACTGTTACCATAGCAACCATTTTGTAAACAAGGGCCAAAATCCATATAAATTACCAAATAGTTATGATTTGACAAATAATAATAACAAATAACAGCTTTATTTTGTTGAACGAACTTTTAAACTTTTGTCAAAAATCGGTGTCATTTGTCTGTTAATTATCTCTGTATTTTCAATGGTTCGTCGCTTTTTGATGACATCACAGAGGTATTCCGTTTTAGCTCTCAGCACTACTTCCTGTAATTTTAAACTTTTCTTTCCAAAATTTCTTCACAAATGTAAAACTGCAATACATTTACCACAGGTGCCCTCCCACCAAACTAAGTCATAATTAGAAATTCATCAGCGCCTGTCATATAGACTTTAAACAAAAATAATTCTGCTTGATTTTGTTTATAGACCGTTCCAGTGTTTGAAAACAAAACGCTAGCATAGTTAGCGCTAATACATTTTCAATGGGAGAGTTAGCATTAGCATCCAAACATCACAAACTTTGAAAATACAGGGCTGTTTCAGCGACAGAAACAACTTGAGCACCCGAATGTCACACCAGAGCAGAGTTAGAAAATATTATCAAGAGTAGAAGTGTTTTGTGTAGTTTGTTACCGTTAGCGATTAGCGCCAACACGAGCAAACATGCTAACAACCTTGAAATAAACATTTACTTATATCTGCCATTATTCTGGACAATATTGAGCCAAAAACATAGGTAATGACAACACTTTGACAGGGAAATGTACGTTTGTTCACCAAGTGCCACAAATCCTACAGTTAACTTTACAAACTAGAGGTTGAAGTTAGATATTGATGGTTATTACTCGTTGGCAAATGTGATGAAGATATAAACAACTATTTATTGTTGTAGGATACTGTTTACAAATGATAAAAATTACATTATGAATTATGATAAAATTACATCTGTTTTATTTGGTCCATTAATATGAATCAATAGAATGTAAACACAAGTACCAGGCTTCTTCACTCCTGGAAAGAAATTGAACTTTGTGCCAGTTTTATGTAGATTATCACAGAAATTACAGAGAAATGATCCATAAATAAGGCCTTGTTGAGTTAAAAGGCAAATCCTAATTTATTGGTTTAGAACAAATTTAATCCTGATTTAGAACTAGTTTAGATTAGTTTAGTCTGGTTGGTTTCGTCATTTGTCTTTCGTCTCTGTGTTGAGTACTGATATGTCTTGTTTAGTAACGTCGAGTTTTGACTTTTTTTAGTCCTTGATTTGACCTATTTTAGTCCTGGATTTAGTATTGTCTTAATCCTGGTTTGTTCTCCTAGTTTAGTCTTTGTGTAAATCTATTTTAGATCTGGTTCAGTCCTGTTTTAGTACTGGATCAGTCCTGGTTTAGACCGGTTTTAGACCTGGTTCAGTCCTGTTTTTGTCCTGGTTTAGTTGTGGTTTAGTCCTGTTTTAGCCCTGGTTCAATCCTGTTTTAGTACAGGATCAGTCTTGGTTCAGTCCTGGTTCAGTCTTTGCTCTGTCCTGGTTTAGTCCTGGTTTAGACCTGGTTTAGTCCTGGTTTAGCCCTGGTTCAGGCCTCGCTCAGTCCTGGTTCAGTCCTGGTTCAGTCTTTGCTCTGTCCTGGTTTAGACCTGGTTTAGGCCTGGTTTAGCCCTGGTTCAGGCCTCGCTCAGTCCTGGTTCAGTCTTTGCTCTGTCCTGGTTTAGACCTGGTTTAGGCCTGGTTTAGCCCTGGTTCAGGCCTCGCTCAGTCCTGGTTCAGTCCTGGTTCAGTCCTGGTTCAGGCCTCGCTCAGTCCTGGTTCAGTCCTGGTTCAGTCCTGGTTCAGTCTTTGCTCTGTCCTGGTTTAGACCTGGTTTAGTCCTGGTTTAGCCCTGGTTCAGGCCTCGCTCAGTCCTGGTTCAGTGGTTCAGGGATAAATTTTCAAACACAGACTAAAACGTTATGACTTTTGATGAACCGAAGCAGGGCCAGTACCTGGTCTGCAGCGCTCGGAGCCGGTCCTGCAGCTGGACTCTGGTCTGGTCCAGGCCCTGGTCCAGGTCTACAGAGGGGTGGTCCTCGTGCCCCTGACAGTCCTCACAGAGCGGGCAAAGACAGGACTGACAGAACCGCTCCGACAGCTGCAGGAGAAACACAACACGGAGCTTTGAGACGCAAGTGAAAGTAACGACAAAACAGGATTACACAACAAAAATAGAGTGACAAGTTAATACTGAAGAAGAAAAGTGTGAAAGGTGTTAAGTCCCTGTGAGAGTTTAGATTAGAGTTTGATCGATATGTTTTATTCATGGATGATTCATGGATCAATTTATGGAATTCAGCCCATGTCTAAACTCACACGAAATGTAGGACCAGTGATCGTTTTCTGCAAATTTCAACTCTGCAATTCAATTCATTCACAAAAAATCATTGTAGTCATCGTAACAGTGTATGAAAAAATAATAACTACAGTGATCCCTCGCTCTATCGCGCTTCATCTTTCACGGCTTCGCTGCTTCACGGATTTTTTTTACAGTGCGGATATTTTTACAGTGCATTGTGCTCTGAATCCTGATTGGCTCAGGGGCTTTACTGTTGTCTAGAAATAAAATATTGACGCTGTACTGTATTGGTTTTTCACTTGTCAACAGTTTTCGTTTCTGTACATTCTGCCAACTTTACGTTTGCATTTTTTTCTTTGTGACAAAACCCACAATGTCGAAGAAACGCTCTGCGCCGACAACGTAGTGTTGTGAGATGTATGTCTAGCTCCTATTGGCAGATAGCTCTGTGTGTGACATAGGGGTACGTGAGTGAGAGAGGCTGCGTGCGCGCGGCCAATGCGCGCGTCAGAGAGTGAGTCGCGAAGTGAGCGGGTGTGAAAGTGTGGGTACCTGGGTGAGGACGGCGACCGGGGCTTAGCGAGGGTGTATTACAGTAAAATAAAGCCAAAACTCTGGAGCAACAAACTGAGGTCGTCATTGCACTCACACTACACTTTGGACAACCGTGGGGTTCAGAATAGGGAGTTAAACCCCGGAGGACGAGCGACCCTTCGGTCCTCCGACCACGGTCAGGGGACCGAGACAGGAACGGTTTAACAGTAAACAGACGCTACAGCGGAGCGGAGTCAGGACGAAGAGGCACAGACTGTGAAATACGCGAGTGACAATGTTTCCAACCTTGTATTACTATATTAAAATTATTGTTTTAAACTAATTTTGGGCTTTAAAACAGGTTTTGTTTTTTGGTTTCATTCCATAGTTCAGTATTGCATTGTAAAATAATAAAACTACTACTTCACGGATTTCACTTTTCGCGTGTTATTTTTGGAACGCAACTCCCGCGATAAACGAGGGATCACTGTATAGTAATAATGATTCAGAATAGGGTTGTTGGGTTATGGAAACAATTGAAATCACGATTATTCAAACAATTACAAAAACAGAAGAAGTTAAAGTAGGAGACGACTAGCAATGCTGTTGTAAACGTATTCTGTAGAAATGTATTGACCTTATTCTGCCCCGCCCACTTTTGCCGTTTTTTGCACTTTTGTTATAAATGCACTTCCGTTTGACGAGAACTCCGTTAAAGCTAATGACGAACGAGGGAAAAGTCTCGCCGCTAAAATGTTACATAAAGTAGATTGATTTGTGTAAAATGTTTAATGAACACGAGCAACAACAAGTCACAACGCAACGATTTCCTGAAAACGTCTTTTTAGTCCATGTAGAACTTATTTTCTGTTGAGCTCGTCTGCTCCATGTAAACCAGGGGTGTCCAAACTTTTTCCATCGAGGGCCACATATTGAAATATAGACCAAGCAGAGGGCCACAAATTAATCGCGAAACGTTAAAAAAAGCTGCATTTATCTGATGTTTTAAGCTCCACCACATCTACATTCAGTCTCAGTGTCTTATTATCAGGTCTGTATTGCACCAAAATGTTAGGTATTTAGGTTGGAATTGTAGAAAATCTGAAATGTGCTGTAAAAAGTACTTTTCAGGACAATGTGGGCCAGTTCACCAGGAAGCTTAAGGGCCAAGAAAAATTGGTCTGAGGGCCGCATTTGGCCCCCGGGCCTGAGTTTGGACATGCCTGGTGTGAACTAATACAACAGAAACAAGATGGCGGCGCGTACAGCAACTTCAGGAATAAGGTGAATAATCTGTGAATGTTTTTTACCCTGTGCCATTTGAACACACTTAAAGGTAACATTAATAATCTCAATTACTCTATTACACAATTTTAGTCATCGATTAGACTAATAATCATAACTGTAATTGAAATTTGATTAATTACACAGTTCTAATTCCAAATATATTGCTCTACATTGCCCAAACTATGGCTCGGGGGCCAAATGCATCCCTCAGACCCGTTTCTGTTTGAGGCCAGACGAGTCCAGACTGATGTCAGATTTGTTTATGTCACTGACTCGTGTGAAACAAAGGCGCTCTTTGGTCATCAATCATTTAGAACGAAATCAAGGTTTCCTCAGCAGCTGCGTTTGTTTTGATACGGACAAACCAGACCAGGCACCAATGAAACTCAAAATCATCCTCTTCGATCTCAAAGTCTTTATGAAGGTTCTCGTGTTTTTCTTTGCACTGAACATGTCGTAAATGTTGTAGAATCTTCTATCTCGTGCAAAGTCTTAACAAGGGCACCTGCATTTCTACCATTGTTGACATTTCTGAGTCGTCAGCTCTATTTACGACGGTGTCATCCCACAGTTACAGAATTTGTCCTTCTCTAACATTGTTTTATGTAGATTATCACAGAAATTACAGAGAAATGATCCATAAATAAGGCCTTGTTGAGTTAAAAGGCAAATCCTAACTTCTTGGTTTAGAACAAATTTAATCCTGATTTAGAACTAGTTTAGATTAGTTTAGTCTGGTTGGTTTCGTCATTTGTCTTTTGTCTCTGTGTTGAGTACTGATATGTCTTGTTTAGTAACGTCGAGTTTTGACTTTTTTTAGTCCTTGATTTGACGTATTTTAGTCCTGGATTTAGTATTGTCTTAATCCTGGTTTGTTCTCCTAGTTTAGTCTTTGTGTAAATCTGTTTTAGATCTGGTTCAGTCCTGTTTTAGTACTGGATCAGTCCTGGTTTAGCCCTGTTTTAGCCCTGGTTCAATCCTGTTTTAGTACAGGATCAGTCTTGGTTCAGTCCTGGTTCAGTCTTTGCTCTGTCCTGGCTTAGACCTGGTTTAGTCCTGGTTTAGCCCTGGTTCAGGCCTCGCTCAGTCCTGGCTAAAAACCTCGGCTAAATGCACATTAGCTCTATCTACGATGGTGTCATCCCACAGTTACAGAATTTGTCCTTCTCTAACATTATCAGTTTCCTTGGTCAGCTCGTCTGAAGTGGTACGCTATGCACTTCTCATTTTATCTCGGCCAGGCCTTCTTACTACTATTTAAACCTCTGTGTGTGGAAGCATAGTCAGGCTTGAATATCCAATACTAGCACAATGTGTTGAGTATTCAAGTCGCCGGGTCCAGACGGATGGTAAATAAACTTAATAAACTCCCCTGGACCCTGAGTCTGTGTCCTGTGGCTGCAGGCGACTCTCTGCTCCTGGTGCAGACGGCTCCTCTGATGGTGCTCTCACGGTTGGTTCACCTGCATTTAGCCTCATGCCCATTATCTTAGTGTATGTATGTGTGCATGAATGTGTGCGTGAATGTGTGCGTGCGTACATGTTTGCGTGGAAGTTTTAATATTGACCTTATTCTGCCCCGCCCACTTTTGCTGTTTTTTGCACTTCCGTCTGTAAACGCACTTCCGTTTGACGAGAACTCCGTTAAAGCTAATGACGAACGAGGGAAAAGTTTAGCCCCTAAAATGTTACATAAAGTAGATTGATTTGTGTAAAATGTTTAATGAACACGAGCAACAACAAGTCACAACGCAACGATTTCCTGAGGTCTGAAAACAGCTTTTTAGTCCATGTAGAACTTATTTTCTGTTGAGCTCGCCTGCTCCGTGTAAACTACAACGGAAACAAGACGGCGGCGCGTACGGCAACTTCTGGAATAAGGTCAATAGGGATGGTGGGGCCGGGGTGGGGGTGGGTTCGGGAAATTGTTTTTAATATGTAAATTGGAAAGCACTTTGTGTTACAATTTTTGTATGAAAAGCGCTTTATAAATAAAGTTTGATTTGATTTGACTTCTCCTGCCTCAGACATCCAGAGTCTCCTGCCTGTCCTTACAACTCTAGGACTCACTGGGACAACACTTGTTTTCCCTAACAGTAAATATTGAGCATAGTTTCACATTTGTTGCACTTTGAGACAAAATTTTGAGAAAATAAATCAAGCACAGTAAAGTAATAAAATAAATTACAAGGAGGTCGAACTAACGCTGTGATGTCATCAACGGGCGACGCACCATTGAAAATACAGAAACAATTCACAGTCAACGGTAACGATTTTCTAACCGTTTTAACGATCATTCAACACAATTAAGGCGTTATCAGGTGTTATTTATTGTCAGTTTTCTAACTATTGTGTAATTTAAGTGGATTTTGGCCCTTGTTTACACTCTGGTTGCTAGGTAACAGCTGTGGAATTACCTCATTACCTCATGTCCAACCAGGAAGTAACATTATAAACTTTACAAAAACGGTCAAACTGGGGACAAATTGGCAAAATGTCTCGTAAAATCTCAAATATTATAATTTTCACTCCGTTTTAGTGAAATGTGGCGTCGAACCTGTCAGACACACTTTAATCTGAATATGATAATGAAAAGTATTAAGTTGTTTATATTATTCTTTTGATGCATTAAATACAGTATTGACAAATAACAGGAAACTGAATACGTTAAGTTATAATTAGGAAAGAGGGTGGGATTAGATAAGTTTTACTTCTTCCCACTCCTTTTTAAACAAGTAAATGTAACACTCTGTAGTTTTAGTGTTTTTTTCTATTATTTTTTTGACCTGTGCTCTCTCTGTGACAGTATTTGTGACATGACTTGTGAATTATATGTGCATGTCTGAAATAAAAAAACACCAAAATCTCAATAACGAACATTAGGTCTGAGCGCGTTGGAAAGTCAAACCTCGGCTAAATGCACATATTTTAATCATTAACTGCATTGATCAGGTCCAATCGGAGTCGACATTGGTTGGTGTTGGTGTTTTGCTGACCTTGCTGGGGTGGACCGGGCAGCTGTTCTTGGGCGCTGCCTCCAGGACGGTGCACTCCTCGCTGCTGGAGTCGGGCGAGTGTTGGGGGGCCTCCATGGAGCTGCGGGGGCCCTAAGCCTCAGGGGTCTTCAGAGCTTTTAGTTTGACCAGAGTTTGAGACATCTTTTCATCCATGTCCACGCTGCGATCGACTTCAATTTACGAATGAAACTGAGATGAACAACTCGTGAACCCGATTTGATGTTTTAGCGTTGTCTGTATGGAGCATTTTTAGATAAGAGTTGATTTTTTTGTTGATAAAGCAAGACACGCAGCAAGAAAGTTTACATTCACAACAATTACACTACCATTATGTTTGCTTGAATGAAGTACTAAACCATTATTCATTTATTATCGAAATTGAATACAGTTAATTATTAATTGTTGGACATTCATCTCTTTGGAGCCCCTTTTGGCATTTTAAAAACATTCAATCATTGCTAATCAAATTTGTTGAAATAAATAAAGGTAGTCAATCAAGTAGGCGTGTTTCAGTCAAGAAATCAAATGGGTTTTAGGAGCAATCTTTAAGGAAAAATTGACCCGATAAAGGAGGAGCTGGTAGAGGGTTCGTTGGAGTCTGTGGCACCTGCAAGACAAAATACAGGGATTAGAACAAGACAAGGTAGAAAACAAACAAAACAAAAGCTGTATCAGGACTGACTCTGGACCATGGATGAATTAAATGAACTGGATAAGACACGCCCCCTCTGTCCGTGTCCCAGATTGATTAGTGGTCGTGCGAGGTACTGCAGCCTCTTGGGCCCAGCCTTTTCTAAAATTGCACATTATAATTGCAGACAGTACTGAATTATATATCGGTATTTAAATAAAATAGAAGGAAATGTTCTTTTCTACCGTTTCTAAAATCGTCGGAATTACCGTTTCTATAAAAAGTGACGTCACGGCAAACACGTGTGAGTCACGTGAACGAGCGTCGGACGATACAAACAGAAGCTCGTGGAAAAGGCTCGACTAGAGACACCTGTAAGTTGTATTTTATTTCATTTCAGACGCTTTCACGTGTGTCTAACATGAAGAACACAATTACAATCACACAAGCTAATGTTGACACAAAAACGTGGTCGCTCACTTCTCTCTCAAAGCATCATGGGGGATTGTGGTTACGTGGCGCCCTAAAGCAAAGATGGCAGCCTCCGTATCAGGAAGTAAATGCGGAAATAAAGAACTTTTTTGGGGTCATGCACCAATGAGCTCACGCCATAGGGAGGAACAGGGCGCCATTTTGGGTTCATCTTCCAGTTTTAATTATAGTTCTATGCTCTGGACCAAATCAGGATTTAAAGGAACTGTACTGTGCTCTTAATTGTTTAATAATTTCGCTACAATCACTGCTGAACTTGTGTGTCCAGAGCCTTACGCTGCAGACTTTGTCCTCGTCAGTTTGTGTTCAGGCCTTGGCTCACGTTCAGCTCCTTCTCCTCCAGAATCCCAGACTCATGAGCCGCAGAGGCTTTAGGTGGAGACGGTTCAGATCAGAGAGACGCACAGGTTTAAACACACTGGAGTTCAGCTTTGAAACGACACAAAAGAGACTCATGTGAGGCTCATTCTGCTTCTGATGTCAGGAGAATCATCACGAGACAAAACACCAAATGACAACGTGAACAATGATGATGGTCTAAAGTCTAAATCAAGACTACCAGGTTCAAACCAAGACATGAACTAAGACCTAAACCAAGACCTAACCAAGACCTAAACCAGGACTAATCCAAGACCTAAACCAAGACTAAACCAAGACCTAAACCATGATCTAACCAAGACTATACCAGGTCTAAGCTAAGACCTAAACCAAGACCTAACCAAGATCTAAACCATGATCTAACCAAGACTATACCAGGTCTAAGCTAAGACCTAAACCAAGACTAAACCAAGACTAAACCAGGTCTAAACCAAGACTAAACCAGGTCTAAACCAAGACTAAACCAGGTCTAAACCAAGACCTAAACTAAGACTAAACCAGGTCTAACCCTGGATTAAATTAAGACCTAAACCAAGACCTAACCAAGACTATACCAGGTCTAAGCTAAGACCTTAACCAAAACCTAAACCAAGACTAAACCAGGTCAAAACCAAGACCTAAACCAAGACTAAACCAGGTCTAAACCAAGATCTAAACCAAGACTATACCAGGTCTAAACCAAAACCTAAACCAGGACTAAACCAGGTCTAACCCAGGACTTAACCAGGACCTAAACCAAGACTAAACCAAGACCTAAACCAAGACCTAAACCAAGACCTAACCGAGACCTAACCAAGACTATACCAGGTCTAAGCTAAGACCTAAACCAAAACCTAAACCAGCACTAAACCAGGTCTAACCCAGGACTTAACCAGGACCTAAACCAAGACTAAACCAAGACCTAAACCAAGACCTAACCGAGACCTAACCAAGACTATACCAGGTCTAAGCTAAGACCTAAACCAAAACCTAAACCAAGACTAAACCAGGTCAAAATCAAGACCTAAACCAAACCGAGACTATACCAGGTTCAAACCAGGACTCTTGATTTATTAATATTGGATAGAAACCCCTCCCCCTTGGCTGCGTCTGTTGCCGTAGAAACCTTTGAAGTTTGGTTTGGCCTACTTCCATTCATTTCACCAGATTTTTGGTTTCGGTTCTTCACTTGGGATTTGTGCAGAGAATCGATGTGACTTTGAGGGATTAAAACTGAATGAGAACTGAAGCCAAAAATAAATACATTGACAGAAAATAAAATGGTTGAGGAAGAGATTATTGGCATGAAACCTAAAATGCCATTCTGGTTTATTTCCTGGTTGAATTATACAGTATATTGTAAATCTAAATGTGGTCCAGATTTAGTTCTTGGGTTTTGCTCTTGATGCATTTCTTGGATGTAAAGGTGTTTTGATTTGAATCCTTTAGTATTTTCTTTTTCCTGGTGTTGGTTTTCCCCAGTCCTTGTTTGTTCCCAGTTTAGTCCTGGTTAAGTTCTATTATAGTCCTGGTTTAATCATCACGATCCTGGTGTGTTTAGTCTGCTTTAGTCCTCCGAATCATGGTTTAGTCCTGTGTCAGTCCTGGTTTAGTTCTGGTTCTGATTGTGCACTGGTTTAGTCCTGGTTTAGATCTGCGTTGGTCCTGCTTTGTCCAGGTTTAGTCCTCTTTTAGTTCTGCTTCAGACCTGGTTTAGTCCTGCATTAGTCCTGGTTTAGTCCTGGTTTAGATCTGCTTTAGTCCTGGTTCAATCCTATTTTAGTCCTGGTTTAGATCTGTCTTAGTCCTGGTTTAGTCCAGGTTTAATCCAGGTTTAGTCCAGGTTTACTCCTTTTTTAGACCTGTCTTAGTCCTGGTTTAGTCCAGGTTTAGTCCTGGTTTAGATCCGGTTTAGTCCTGGTTTAGACCTGGTTTAGTCCTTGTTTAGACCTGGTTTAGTCCTAGTTTAGACCAGGTTTAGACCTGGATTTAGACCTGGTTTAGTCCATATTTAGTCCTGCTTTAGACCAGGTTTAGTCCTGGTTTAGACCAGGTTCAGTCCTGGTTTAGTCCAGGTTCAGTCCTGGTTTAGTCCAGGTTTAGTCCATGTTTAGTCCAGGTTTAGTCCTGGTTTAGTCCAGGTTTAGTCCTGGTTTAGTCCTGGTTTAGTCCTGGTTTAGTCCTGGTTTAGACCAGGTTCAGTCCAGGTTCAGTCCAGGTTTAGTCCTGGTTTAGTCCAGGTTCAGTCCTGGTTTAGTCCAGGTTTAGTCCAGGTTTAGTCCTGGTTTAGTCCTGCTTTAGTCCTGGTTTAGACCAGGTTCAGTCCAGGTTTAGTCCAGGTTTAGTCCTGGTTTAGCCCTGGTTTAGTCCAGGTTCAGTCCATGTTTAGTCCAGGTTTAGTCCTGGTTTAGTCCAGGTTTAGTCCTGGTTTAGTCCTGGTTTAGACCAGGTTCAGTCCAGGTTTAGTCCTGGTTTAGTCCTGGTTTAGTCCAGGTTCAGTCCTGGTTTAGTCCAGGTTTAGTCCTGGTTTAGTCCAGGTTCAGTCCTGGTTTAGCCCAGGTTTAGTCCATGTTTAGTCCAGGTTTAGTCCTGGTTTAGTCCAGGTTTAGTCCTGGTTTAGTCCTGGTTTAGTCCTGGTTTAGTCCTGGTTTAGACCAGGTTCAGTCCAGGTTCAGTCCAGGTTTAGTCCTGGTTTAGTCCAGGTTCAGTCCTGGTTTAGTCCAGGTTTAGTCCAGGTTTAGTCCAGGTTTAGTCCTGGTTTAGTCCAGGTTCAGTCCTGGTTTAGTCCAGGTTTAGTCCAGGTTTAGTCCTGGTTCAGTCCTGGTTCAGTCCTGGTTTAGTCCTGGTTTAGTCCTGGTTCAGTCCTGGTTTAGTCCTGGTTTAGTCCAGGTTTAGACCAGGTTTAGTCCTGGTTTAGTCCTGCTTTAGTCCTGGTTTAGACCAGGTTTAGTCCAGGCTCAGTCCTGGTTTAGTCCAGGTCCAGACCTGCTGTTGTTGGTGACGTTGTTAGCCTGTGGATGCTAACAGGCCTTAGCTTTGATCCTAATCTGTTTCCACACAGTTCCAATCATTTCCTCCTCATCGTTTCTTCTTCATCGTTTCCAAAAACACCACCTTGTTTTTCAAATCCTTGATCCTTTGCAAATCCCTCACGTTTATCCTCCACATGCTGCACCAGTTTGACATTTAATTCACATTTTTGGTCGAATCCAGCGTGAAATTCATCCATAAATGTCCAGAATCCATGCACAGTTTGTATCATTTGTGAAGCTCTTACCTGGTTTTGCTGCAGTCTTTTCCAGCAGAGCATCCGTGTCAGGACCTGCTGTTCGGTGCCTGGTGTGGGCGGGACGCAGAGGGGATGGAGAGGAGGCTGAGGGGAGGAGGAGGAGAGGGAGAGAGAGGGGGAGGAGGCAGCAGCAGCAGAGGGGGAGGGGTGGGACCTGCAGAGAGGCAGCTGCGTGCTGATTGGCCGAGCAGTCTGTCAGTGCTGAGAGCGAGATGAGACTTGGACCATGCAGCACTCGGATTAAAGGAGACATATTATGATTTTTCAGGTACTAAAATTGTTTGCAGAATCTGGATTAAGGCCTTTTGATAACTTCTAAATGAAATAAAAATAAATTAAATGGATCTGTATTGTTAGAGACATTTTAGATTTTAGAAACAAGTCGGTGTAATCGCTCGTTTGTCCAGGAGTGATACATGGTCCACAAGGTTTGAGAGGTTTCATCTGGACACAGCTTTAAAAATCAAAATCAGTACATTGAAGTTCAATTTAAATTGGGTTTCTGCTCTCTATTTTTTACCTGAAAATAACCTGCCTTTGTTGCCAGTTAGTTTAAACCACTTTAATTTCTCCTCCACTGCACTGCTTTTGTTATGGGCCATTAAGGTTCTATTGTAAAGAAAATTGTAAAATGTTGCCATAAATGTTTACTAATTTCATATTTTTGTTTCATAAATGTTCTTCCTGATTTCATCCCCTCAGTAAATTCCATGACTGTCACCAAATGACCAGGCGGTGCACTGGGCCAAATCTACTCCAGTGTCTCAGAAATGATTGTTTTACGAATTAAAATATATGAAAACAACTTTATTTTGTTGAATCATTGTTTAAAGAGTCTTTCAAATGCTGAAATCTATGGATATCCCAAGATTATATTTAAGAATTTACTTTACATTTTGCACATTTGTTCAGAGTTTGACCTGTTTTTTGGTCAAGTTTATAATGTTACTTCCTGGTTGGACATGAGCACAAATATGACAAAGAGGTAATCCCACAACTGTTACCTAGCAACCATTTTGAAAACAAAGGCCAAAATCCATAAAAATCACACAATAGTTATGATTTGACAAACAATAACACCTTTAGTTTGTTGAATGATGGTTTAAACTGACAGAAAAATGTGTCAGTTGTCTGTAAATTGTATTTTCAATGTGACGTCGCTTTTTGATGACATCACAGAGGGATTCTGTTTTAGAACTCAATAGCAACAGAACTACTTCCTGTAATTTTAAACTTTTATGTGACAAAATTTCTTCACAAACTGCAACTTCACAAACGTAAAACTATGATAAACATTTACCACAGATGCCCTCCCACCAAACTAAGTCAGAATGAGAAAAACATAAAAGTGGGAATGTTTTTAATGCACTCTGTGTTATATTCTATGTATGAAAATAGCATTATTATCAGTGGTGGAAAGTAACAAAGTACAAAAGTCAAAGTACTGTACTTAAGTAAAAATTTTATGTATCTGTGCTTTACTTCAGTCGTTTTTACAGTGGATACTTTTTACTTTTACTTCACTACATTTGAGTTTCTGTACTTTTTACTCCACTACATTTTTAACTGGACTGAAAAGTAGAGAGTACTTTTCATTTTGATTGAGGGTCATTCGTTAAAACATGATGGTGACGTTCTGCCTGAAGGTTTGGAGTTCAAGCTCCACAACAAACAAACAAAAATATACAATAAAATTAAATAAATGAATTCGACTAGACCTTTTTTGACCAAAATTAAGTGCAATTCTTAACCAAAAGTGTGACATTTAAGAAATACTTTTACTTTTTACTCTTAAAGTACATTTTCAAGCAGGTACTTCAACACGTTTACATTTACTTTAATTTCATACTTTTACTTTTTTTGCACGCGTATCTGTACTTTTACTTGAGCAACAAAACTGCGCACTTCTTCCACCACTGATTATAATTAAAGTTTGATTTTATTTTGTTCTTCCGCCACTGCTCGGTTCTTGGTGCTATTTATTGCATGCAGTTCATCATCCAACCGCTACGGGGCGCTGCGGCACACGGTATAAAACCCCCACCGCCGCGCTTCACTTCCTCATTCACAAACAGCAGAAGAAGGAGGTCTACGCATCATGCCGTTTCTCTCGATTCTATGGTAAGTAATTCGTCAATGCGTAACTTTTTCTTTGCGATATCTACTTTATTTTATTCCCAAGACATTAGGGAAGCTTTGTAAACGTTTGTAAATCTCGGATGGTTCAGTTATTTGACGGATGGAGGCCGATTTTGACTTTAAGTGACGCTTCGCTCCATGCGTTTTCCAGGCAACGAGTTACAACAAACTTTACTTTTTTGTTGAAATTCGTGATGCTTTGCGAAAATGTCTTGATTTTCCAGTTTTTACCCGAGTAGGAATATTAACTTTTACTTCAGCTTCTTTTCCAAATCTGGTACTTTTTGCATACACCTTTTTTTATTTATTTTTTTGTTTTACTAATTTTACTGCTGTTTCTTTCTAACCCTTTCTTTGATCAATCTTTTGTTTTAAAAAATTAATTGCAATTTTCACCATGATTTTCTGCTTGCATATTGTTTCCTTCCTTCTATCTTTGAATGTATTTATTTTAATCAATGTAATCTCATTCTTTACTTTAAAAATTCAGTGTTATGCATAATAAAAATGTATATTTTTGTTCTACTTTTAAAACTTTTGTAATTTAAATCTTTTCCAGCATGGAGGAACCAGGAAGTCAAATGTCAGAGCCCAATCACAAGAGAGTTGACCCCGGTTAAAATGGTAAGACTAGGAAATATTCAGATTAATGTTTTAACTCTTTTGTCTGGAATTTTTCGCTGCGTTCGACTTATGTCTCGCATTTATTCAATTACAGGCAATAAAACTGATCGCAGCACCTGCCTGTCATTAAAAATAGTTTATAATGACACTGTAATGTAGAATCTTCAGGGTCAGGATGCTTAAATGTCTAACTATTCTGGTAGTAAGGATTAGGAGCAATATAAGATTTTATTAAAGCTGCTTTGTTCCATTAGTTTAATTTAAAGTGCGTGTGACAGGTTTTTATGATTTTCTAATTTGGACTTTGTTCAGTGTATTAATTCCTCTTGTAAATATTAATTATAGTTTTGCACCAATTAGGCAGCTCTTTGTGGAGAAAAGTCGAAAAACATGTTGTGAATGACAGGAAGTGAACAAATCGATGACATTACACTGGGGAGACAACGGTTATGCATAATTTACACAAAACAAACTACTTTTTTGACTTTTTTTTTTACATTAATTCAACAAAATAAATGTAATGTATTTGGCCCACTGTACAGTGTGGTTTCTATGGTAATTTCCTAGTGTGATGTCATCATTTACAACCAGGAAATACAATTAAAAACCTACAAAAACAACTAAACTGGGGTAAAATTTGTAAAGATCTGAGCAGAATTGAAATATATTTATTTTAACTGCATTTTAGTGAAATTAGTCGTCCAACCTGTCAGAGGCGCTTTAATGTCAATGTTAATACTAGTCTGATAAAAGGTGAATTTTGTTCTGTTTATGGGACTATTAGTGTTTTGTGTTACAAAAATGTTCTTAAACCAGAAATTTTAGGATCAATTGGCTTTTCTTTTTTGTACTTTAGACCGGTACACTTATTATTTTTTTTAAGATATTGGCTACCAAAAATGCCTCACCATTTTGAAACTAACGTGGCGCGCTTATAATTCATGCTACCAAACACATTTTGGAGTGTGACTGCTATAGAAAATACCACGACTAATGGCATTGAAACTGATCGGCGAATGTCACAATAATCCCCAATAAATCATTTTCTAAATATGTAAAAATAAAAACACAAACTGCAACAAATGATAGAATAAAACACTTTAGTACTTTTGATGGATATTGAGCCCCAAACAATATGGTCTGAGCCTCTAGTAATTGAAAGTCGATCGCTTTTGATTGATCGATTCTGGCTCTTAACTTTGCTCTGGACTTAAATGGTGGATTATTTAATGAAATCAAAGTGAATTTGTTAAAGAATTTATTTATTTTTCAAGGCATGAGTATCAAGGCTTTAGACCATCTTCAGATCCTCCACCAGAAAAGTCTCGTTGTGCACTTTAAATTTCAAAAGATGTGGGACTAGACTCAAAATACAGGACTTAACTCGAGCTTTACTTGAAAGATTCGCTGTGATGACGCTTTTCCTGCCATTCGTAGTTTCCACCAGAGGTCGAAAGGCCAAAGACGGCTCAATCTTCCTTGGATGTCTGAGCGAATCTGAAAAAAATCTAGATGTACTACTTAACCTTATTAGAAACGCAAAGATTTATAACATTTTCTTTATACTTTAAGATTTTGGTGGAAATTCAAGCCCTGCACAATCTATAATGGGTGACTGGTGAGTTTAATTTATACCTTTTTTTTTGTTTTTTAAGTTATTGAAAGTTTGGCTGAGAAAATGAAGGAAAAAAAACAATTACCGACCTGATTTATGTTAATTTTTTGTTCCAAAGGTGTTGCCGCTCTGATGGCGCTGTCCTTCGTCTGGGATTCTTCAACAAACACAAAAGGTACAATTCACAATAAAATCTGAAGTGTATAATTTAGGTCAGGGGTGTCCAAACTTTTTCCATCGAGGGCCACATATTGATATATAGACCAAGCAGAGGGCCATAAATCAATCATGAAACGTTTAAAAAAGCTGCATTTATCTGATGTTTTAAGTGTCACCACATCTACATTCAGTCTCAGTGCCTTAATATCAGGTCTGTGTCGCACCAAAATGTTAGTTATTTAGGTTGGAATTGTAGAAAATCTGAAATGTGCTGTAAATAGTACTTATCAGGACAATGTGGGCCAGTTCACCAGGAAGCCTAAGGGCCAAGAAAAATTGGTCTGAGGGCCGCATTTGGCCCCCGGGCCTGAGTTTGGGCAGTGTTTGAGGTAAAGATTCGCTGTGATGACGCTTTTCCTGCCATTCGTAGTTTCCACCAGAGGTCGAAAGGCCAAAGATGGTTCAAATCTTCCTTGGATGTCTGAGCGAATCTGAAAAAAATCCTCAACACATAAAAATAAAAACGATGACTTCTCAATTTGTATTTTAAAGTTCTGACACTTTTATTTTCGAGTTTTTGCCTTAAATTGATCAGTGTCATTTTTACGAATGAAACTAAATCAAATCTAGTTGTTTGTAACATTGTTGACTTCTTGGGATTTAAAGTTATTTTTCCGAAGTGTTGCAATTCATCAAAACCAATTATGGACTGATAGAAACGTAACCACTTTGACTTCAGCACTTTCTAATACTCAAAAGTACTGCTTCTAGAGTTTAGCTTAAAGTTGATAGGTAGGCTTTTTTTTTTCTTTCTTTCTAATTGTGACTTACTTTGGTGGAGGATACATGGAAATATTACAGTATTACATCTGAAGTTGAAGAGATTTTGAAAAGTTAAAAATGACTAAGTTAAGCAGAGTTCGAAAACAGAATCCCTGTGTCATCAAAAAGCGACGTACCATTGAAAATAGAGCGACAATTGACACATTTCCTGACCCTTCAAGCCATCGTTCAACAAAATAAACGTGTTCTAAAGTACTAAAATGTCAGTTCCTAACTTTAGTGTAATTTATGTGGATTTTGGCCCTTTTTTTTTTTTGTCTGGTTGCTATGGTAACAGTTGGTGCTCATTTTCAACCAGGAAGTAACATTATAAACATTACAAATACTGTCAAACTGGGGACAAATTGGCAAAATGTTAATTCAAATCTTAAATATAATCATGTTCACTACGTTTTACCTTTTACTAGTCTTAAGTACTCGTCTCTTTAACACAATTATAGTGTTTTGTATCAATATATTATACAAAATGAAGAGTTTGTTGATGTGGAAAGAATAGGAATGATTAGAATTTGTGTTAAAATTATTTCAAAAACTTAAAAGGGTGTTGTAAATACCCTAAAAGTCTACACAATTACGGTAACCTCTGTACTTTTCTGTCCAAAGGTGTTTCCGCTCTGATGGCGCTGTCCTTCGTCTGCGATTCTTCAACGACTAACGACGCACAAGGTACAGTTCACAATAAATAAAATCCGATGTGTATAATTTAGAGTTTGGTCAGTGTTTGAGGTGAAGATTCGCTGTGATGACGCTTTTCCTGCCATTCGTAGTTTCCACCAGAGGTCGAAAGGCCAAAGACGGCTCAAATCTTCCTTGGATGTCTGAGCGAATCGTAGAATAAAAACAAATCCTGTTTTCTAAAGTTTAAATCGTTGGTGTAGTGTTTATCAAAAGTGTCAAATCAGATGCTAAAACATACAGAAAATCTAACAATGTTATCTTTCCTGAACAGTGCATATGACGGGTTTTTATGATGTTTCTAATTTTTACTTCAGTGTATTAATACTACTTGTAAATATAAATTATAGTTTTACACCAATCAGTCGCTGTTTGTGGGGAAAAAAAGTTGAAAATCTATTAAATTACAGGAAGTAAACAAAGATTATGTATAATTTACTGTTAATGTATAAAGTACTTTGACACTTTAAACTTTGATTCAACAAAATAAAGGTGTCACACGTATTTTTCTTTGTCAAATAAATCTGTTTTGGTGCACTGTACACGATGTTTCTTGGTAATTTCCTAGTGTGACGTCGTCATTTACAACCAGGAAGTAAAATTAAAACCTAAAAAGTGGCTAAACTCTGGTAAAATTTGTAAAGATTTTAGCAGAATTTGAAATATTTTATATATATCTTCACTGCATTTTAGTCAAATGAGTGGTCCAACTTGTCATTGCCACTTTAAATGACTAGTTTGTTTTGAAAATGTCAATATTGTCTAAAAATTTAACTTTTATTGTGGTATCGAAGAGTATATTCTCAAGCGTTTAAAATGTTAGTATCGTTACAACACTATTTTACTGTTCTAAGCTTTGTTTTTTGTGGAAATTATTAGTTTTATTTATTAAATTTGTTTTGTCCTCAGGTGGTTTCACGGTTCTGGGATTCTTCAGCAGATCTAAAATCAGAAGGTACAGTTCAAAATGACAATAAAATCATCTCGTCTCATTCATTTATTAGTCAAGGTTACGGTTGACTTATTTAGGGAAATGTTTAGCATTTTTGTGAGAAAAAGCTTAGTTTAATCTGTGTAGGAGCAGAGGATTCGCTGTGATGACGCTTTTCCTGCCATTCGTAGTTTCCACCAGAGGTCGAAAGGCCAAAGATGGTTCAAATCTTCCTTGGATGTCTGAGCGATCTGTTCAAAGATTTAAAAAAAGATGGCTGACTGCAGATGTTAGCCATAAATCAAGTAAAAGTATAAATAACTTATCTATAATACTGTTTTTTGTGAAAATATGCACAATTTGTTTTGAAGATAACATTTTAGCATTTTATTTAGTATCGCATTTTGTTTTTTGTTTGCTATGGTAACAGTGCTAATTTATCGTCCTGAAACCCATTTTCTATCTAAAGGCTGCAAACAAAGCAAATTAAATATAAAAATGGATCAAACTAATGACATTTCTGTACTTTGGTAATTGGCAAAACTTTTTTTTGTAACATTTGTCTGAAATTTAAACCTTTACAATATATTTTAAAGATTAGTTTTAGTTGAAATATTACCGGAAACAAATAAAATTATCAATATTGTCTATCGGTTTATATAAAGGTGATAACGTTCTTGACATTTATCTTATATTTTGTGTTTTATAGGGTTTTTTTCTGACGTGACGATGGTGGCACAGTTCTGACGATGGTAAGTCTAGCTTCTATTTGTTTTTTTTTAGTAGAGTTTCGCTGTGATGACGCTTTTCCTGCCATTCGTAGTTTCCACCAGAGGTCGAAAGGCCAAAGACGGCTCAAATCTTCCTTGGATGTCTGAGCGATCTGTTCAGAGATTTAAAAAAAAAAAGATGTCTGACTGCAGATGTTAGCAATAAATAAAGAAAAAGTATAAATAACTTATAATCTATAATATTGGTTTTTGTGTGAAAATGTGCATTTTAGCATTTTATTTAGTATAAAGAGGTATTTTGTTTTTTGTTTGCTATGGTAACAGTGCTAATTTATCGTCCTGAAACCCATTTTCTATCAAAAGGCAGCGAACAAAGCAAATTAAATGTAAAAATGGATCAAACTAATGACATTTCTGTACTTTGGTAATTGGCAAAACTTTTTTTTGTAACATTTTTCTGAAATTTAAACCTTTTACAATATATTTTAAAGATTAGTTTTAGTTGAAATATTACCGGAAACACATAAAATAATCAATATTGTCTATCGGTTTATATAAAGGTGATAACGTTCTTGACATTTAGCTTATATTTTGTGTTTTATAGGGTTTTGTCTGACGTGACGATGGTGGCACAGTTCTGACGATGGTAAGTCTAGCTTCTATTTTTTTTTTGGTAGTTTCGCTGTGATGACGCTTTTCCTGCCATTCGTAGTTTCCACCAGAGGTCGAAAGGCCAAAGACGGCTCAAATCTTCCTTGGATGTCTGAGCGAAAATTGTGTTGCAGATGTGTACGAGCGAATTTATGTAGTTTAGATTAAAATGTGTGGTTTTTGGTGTTTTTTCAGATGGTGAAATGTGCTGCTGTCATTGAACATTTTGTGGATCAGCCGTCGTTTGCAATGGAACAAAGACTGATTTATTTTTTCTCTAGTGACTTTTGGATTTTGTCATTCAGTTTTTTAAACTTCGGCTTGCTGAAGTATGTTTATCCTTGCATACTGTCCCTTTTAATGGCTAGTTGTCATTAGTGGACAGTAAGCTCTTTTGCACATGTTTTCCATTTTGTTTGCAAATAAAAGTCTTGTTTTCATCTTTGTCTTGCATTCTGGGGTAAAACTATTTGTCCTTTAATGTACATGTAGGTTTAAACAATTACAGGTTTTTGTGTTAAATTGAAATATCTTTGGGCAAAACACTGAACAGAACTGGGTAACAAATTAAACTAAACTCTTTCTGAAATGAAATGCCAGTGGAAAAGGAAAACCCTTTGGAGAATTATTCTGAGATGGTGGTTTATTACTGTGCTGTGGACTATTTACATGGGAAAGGAAAAATATGGATATGTAGCCAACTGAACATTTTTGGTAAATTACTGCTTTGAGGAAAAAATGGCTTTTTGGAAATAAAAAAAAAAAAAGCTAAACCTGGTGGTCAATAAACCCATTCTGACCCAGCAGTTTTGGTTTTTTTTTTTTTTTCTATATTTTGATGAATTTGTGAACGATTTTGCGCTGCTGCTTCAAACATGGCGGATTTCCATGGTAACGGACAAATTTGGACGTTCCACGGCTTTTTATTTAGCTTTTTTACACCAAGATTTTTTTTTTGTGACATTATGGTTGAACTGTAAATTAACAGAAAAGCTAAAGGACCAATACAAAGTAAAAAAAAAAAAAAAATCTAATGTTTACGAGAGGCGTGGTTTGACCCTGCTCGCTTCCCGTCTCCGCTCCGTGGCAGCCGCAGAGTCTCGTCCACAAATCGGCGGCTCTACCAGGCTCATGTCGCCGCTTTTGACCTCTTTTTCTCCGGGAAACTGAGCCGAACCGGGGCCATGGCAGATGTGCAGCCGCAGGTACGTCCATCTCCTCCGGAACCGCGTGCTTTTAGCGTCAAATCCGCAGTATTTTAGCGGCTAAACGTGCAGCACAAAGGCGGTCAATAATGAAACAGATGTTCGCGTTACATTTCCTTCACTTATATCGAGTTTTCTGCTTTATTTGGCTCGTTTTTACACCGTTTTGGGCGACTAAACGCAATAATGGTTTTATTTTGAAGCCAAATCCTTAACCTACTTAATGAGTCTTGGGAGAATTACTATTTTTGTGATTTTTTTTATTGTCTTTTTAATTAGGACGACCTCCTAAAGATGACCCACCGGGAGAACTGGAGGTAAGAGCTGCACAACCTTATAATAAAATGTACTTATATAACACATAATTAGTAGTTTGTAGTATTATAGTGGTCACAATGTTGGTATTATGTTTTATACACTTGTTTTTAGGAGTTTATGGGGTAATTTTAGTAATCTGTGTCTGAAAGTCAACACCTCTTTGTGATTGGTTCAAACCTCCTGCCAATCACGCAGGTCATGACAGAGGTTGAACAATAGGAGGCGTGGTTTAGAAAAGTCTGATTTTTAGAACAGAGAAGCCTGTTTTTGTAATATTCAGAAAAATTTAAATTGATCAGTGTGCAGACTGAAAGAAAAAGATGCAGAATTCAAACTTTAAAGTATTGTATTGTTTTATTTTGTTTTTTCATTTTTTTTCTCTCGCTCTTCTTTTTTTTTTTTACAATTATACAAGGCTTTTTCTGTTTGTGCATTACTGTGTTATGTAAAACTCTGTCCAGAGAAGCCTTTTGCATTCTTTAAATCGTTGAATTTGATGTCATAATTTCAATTGCAAGCGAGGGCAGGGCCAATACCATTATTATTTGTTAATTGTTATGACAAGCCTTAACGTTGGAATAATACAACCACATTTTAATCCTGTGGTCATATTCTACGTCAGCTCATTTGTACTGACAGAAGACATTGAACTTTGTGCCAGTTCTTGTGTCGATGAGGACAGTAATTACAGAGATATTAACCATAAACCAGGACAAACCTTCCCTCCAGCTCAATTTTAAACTATGGACAGTAAGAACGTTGTGATGTCACAAGAACCCAAGCCTCTGGGCGAGGCATTATTACACAAACTGAAATTTCACTGAGGTTTAACCAGATTTTAGAAATGGTTTATTTATACTGCCTTCACGTACTATGAAGATGTAATTTTCCACTTCCGAATCAGAAATTACAAGTGTGTTTTGTTCATGTCCTTTTAAGGCCGTAGCAATAAGATAAATAGTGAAAACAGCCTTTATCTTGAAAAATAGACAGATTACTGAAGAAAAATGCAAACAATAACAGCAACATGCAAACAATAATAACAACTGTTTGCAAAAATATTTCGCACATTATGCAAAATGTACTTTTTGAGCTTTTTAACCATGTTCTAACATTGTGCCCTCTTGCGCTGAGCCTCAGAATACATTTGTGAAAGGATGCGATGCAGAAGTCCATGCGTAATCGGCAGACTCTTTCTGAGCATTTCTGCCTCAAATCATCTTTAGTATAACTTTGTGCTTACATTACCACGTCGGGGGAAGCTAGCTTTTGTTTATTTCCGATTGGACAGTATGGTATTTGATTATAGGTCAGATCTGTGGAAAAGCAAGTCCTCTCACAATAATTATTTATGTTTATTGAGGTATTTTGAGCAATAAAAACACAAAAGTGATGCTAGATAAATATTTTAGAAAATTTTAATCAGAAAACAAATGTTAAAAATGTTATACTCTCCCTGTTCTTTTTTCAAAAGTCCAAAGTTGATCTTGTTTCTGCAACTTGTGTATCAAAGTTATGCACCAGTTTTCCAGTAAAAATCAAGACATGGGCATTATGTTTCAAGTCACATTTACTTCCCAGAGCACATGAACAAAGCATTAGAAATAATAATAATGCTGCACAGTAATAATACATGTTTTTCTTGTCTTTTCCAGGGTGCAGCACGAGCGGCTGCACACGAAGCACCGCGGACACGAGGCCATGCACGCCGAGATGGTCATGATCCTCGTGGCGACGCTCGTGGTGGCTCAGATCGTCCTGGTGCAGTGGAAGCAGCGCCACCACCGCTCCTACAATGTAACTACAACAACACGCCACTGTCCAAACCTCAGACTGATTCATGACAGGTTCTTTAAAGCTGCACTATGTAGCTTTCTCTGGCAGCGGTGAATCATTCCCAGCGCATGCTCAGGGAATCATACAGCATTTAACATTTAGCCCCGCCCTCATAACTTTTGTTTTGTATTTCACCCACACTAATACTTTAATATTCACCTTATTCTGGAAGTTGTTGTGGGCGCCGCCATCTTGTTTCCGTTGTAGTTCACACAAGGCAGACAAGCTCAACAGAAAATAAGTTCTACATGGACTAATGGTTTCCCACCTCCGACTTGAAAAATGCTGAATGATGAATCTTACTTGTGAACTGGAGCTGGTCGAGCCTCTCCCACGTCAAATACAAGATCAAACTGTGACGTGTTACAGCGAAAATACTCATCACAAGAAGTGAACCTGAGTGATCAACCACCACATAAACCATGTAAATGCTTGGTATAGGGTAAATCTGAAAATAATCTGTTATTTACAGTTAGCATTAGCCAAATTGTTTATATACAAGTTCATTTAGCTGGAACGCTCTGAGGTCGGAACTCGTATCTTTCAAGTGGGAAATAACCGACTTCCATTTGCCTGGAACGCAGCATAAAAAAACAGTTTTCAGGCCCCAGGAAATCGTTGCGTTGCTGACTTGTTGTTGTTCGTGAACATTAAACATTTTACACAAATCAATCTACTTTATATAATGTTTTAGCAGCGAAACTTTTCCCTCGTTCGCCTTACGCTTTAACAGAGTTCTCATCAAACAGGAAGTGCGTTTACGACAGAAGCGCGGATCTGTGGCAAAAAGAGGCAAAAGTGGACAGGGCGGAATAAGGTGAATAGAGTAAATTAAAAGTCTAAATGACACTTATTTGTTTTTGTTCACGTCCAACCCGTCTCAATCTAGTAGTGTTGCAACAAAAATAGTAGTAATCGTTACAAGTCGACTATTAAAATGTTTGTTTTCGTATCTTTATAATTGTAATCATCCTATAAAAAAGACATTTTATAATGAAGATGGCAATATTATGAAATGAATGTGATAAGTTATCAATAATTCAATTCATAAATACTATTTATGTACAAATCTTCATTCAGCTTATTTCAACTTTTATTTAGTTTAAAGATTAATCTATAAAATCTCAGTAATATAATAGAAATGAACACTGACTAGTCAACTACAAAAATAAACCTTAGATGCAACCCTACAATCTGGACACACTTTTTTTAAACCTAAAATGTATTATTTTTAACTACTGCTTTCACATTTCTAATTTTCTGCAGCTGTTATGATTCAGTCGCTATGACCAAGTTACAAAACCCTTGAAGAATGAGTCTTGTGGAGCGGCAGAATCTCAGACTGGGACGTTTGTGCCCTTTGGCCTGACGTATGAATGCATGTGTTTGATGTTAATGGTCCGAGGCGCTGACTGCCCCGTCTCTTCCAGTTTGCCCCGGGGCAGCTGTGGTGGCGAAGACGTGTCAGCGAGAGGTAACGGATAAAGCAGCTGTTGTGTGTCGAGGAAAGCCTTATGTAAAACTGAGCACTCCTAATGAACCAGAAAATCTTTAACTTTTGATAAAATGAGCTGTGAAATTATCTGAGGATTTTTAAGACTGTGTGGGAATTTTAGAAGCAAAAATAAGTTGTTCAATTTCAGTCTATATCCTGAAAAGTCAATTCAAATGTAACATACAGCAGCAAGATGTATAGCAAACGACCCTAAAAACCACTCAAAAGCTGCAATAAAACACTTATAATCCAAAATGTACTAACTGTAATTTAGACGTGTTGTGGAATTTAATGTAATAAGTCCAAGGAAAAAGAGCACTGTCTCTCTCAAAAAGGTGGATTATTTATTCTGTGATGCATCAAAGAATACTTTCCCAGACAGATGTTCTGTCTCAACTACACGGGTGACCAACGGAGCAACGACGCGAGCCGACAATAAGAAACACAGCAATATATAGAGTTACAAGGTAGGGGGGTACATTACAATACACATTAGAGTGGTAACATGCAGGGGGGTCCAGATGATCAAATTAGAATGCAAGTGGTGTCTCTCTGAGTGGGGGGACTGGTTAACCATAGGGGGTCCAGGTGGTTAAATAAGACTGTAAATGGTGTTTCCTGGATTGGAGAGACCAAATGGGAGCTTTTGTTTAGCTGGCCTAGGAAGGAACAGAGAAACAAAGACCCCAGGTGCCCCTCTTGACACTTGTAGCTCCAGGGTTGGATTTTAAACAATTCATATAGACACTGCTGACAAATGGTCACGTGTAAATACAATACATCAAATGACATTTTCCTTTTACAGACGTCTACTATGTTTTAGAGTAGAGCTACAACTAGGGCTGACTAAGACATTCTCGATCGACTAAAGACCTGCCCTATCGACCGATTAATCGACTAAATGTGTGAAAACTATGAAATACCTCCGTGTATCAGACCCAAACTGCTCTCAAACGACCAAAACTGCACAGGAATTCATGCAAAAACAACAATTTATATAGAAACGTACGAGGAAACCGTGTATTCATATATTGACAAAATCTTCAGCTAACTCCATATCTTCTTGTTTTTTTTTTGGGGGTTTTTTTTTTTTGCTATTTTTGACATTTAAATCCTTTTAATCGAAATAAAAGGACTCGAAATTGGTTGACTAAGACTCTATCGACCGATTAATCGACTAAACGACTAAAGGACTACAACCCTAGCTGCAACTAACGATTATTTTCATAATTGATTCATTGTCCATTATTCTTTCTTTATTGAGTAGATGTTTAGAATGCAAAAGGCCAGTGAATATGAGATTTTTACTAAATTTTACTCAAATAAAGCTGACGTGAAGCTTTTTGACAACGTCCTGTTGGAGAATATTTATAGATGAACAAGTATTTTAATCAAAAACACACAATTTAGATGTTTTCTGTGTAGTTTTTGTGTCATTCCTGCTCTGTCTCAGTCATAAAACCTCTTCTCTGCTGCTCATAGAATGTTTTGGAGTCTGTGTATAGACCAGCTAATGATTATTTGATTATTTAATTAGTTGACAACAATTTCTATAATCGATTAGTTACGATTAATCGATGAATTTGTTGCAGCCCTATTTCAGAGTTGTGTACAAGTTGTGCACCTGAAAATTCATACATAAGAATATTAACGATGCACCAAAGGGTTTTGTTCGAGCTACGAATGAGTTAGATAGATTTTTTACTCGATAGTATAGATGATTGACCGTTCAGCCCTTACATAAAGTGCTTTTTATCTCGGTTGTTTATGTCACTTCGCCTCCATTTTACCATTCAGAAAATCCGATGTCATAAAGCTGGTCACACGCTATAGGAATGCTAATCTATTGCTCACAGTCAATGAAAGTGAATGAACACTTTCTATGTTTTGTCATGGTGTCAGTAACCGTGAATAATCTTTAAATTGTGATGTTTCTGTTGTCTGTTCTTTTAAAAAACTAACAATCGTACCATTCCGGCTAAAATGCACCTCACATTTTTGTTCTGTAGCTGGTCACTCTGATCCAGATGTGGGTGGTGCCGGTTTACTTCACCGTCAAACTTTACTGGTGGAGGTTTCTGTCGATGTGGAGCATGTTTTCAGTCATCACCAGCTACATCATCTTCAGGGCCACTCGCAAACCACTCTCCTGCAGGACGCCCAGGTGAGAGAAACAAACGCGCAAACTCTGAATGTCCACAGACACAGGTCAAACGTCTGTAAATGTCCACAGACACAGATGCACTGCAAAAAGGACTTTCCAGAAGAGTTAAAATGTCTTGGTTTCAGGATATTAATCTAAATTTCGGACGTTTTGACTCGTTAAGATCAGCGGAGGCCATTTATTTGATGGAACTAGATTATTTAACTTGTTTCAAACCATTTCTGACTCGTTTCAGTACATTATTTCTTACTTCAATCCAAATTATCTGCCTGCACAGCAAAAAATATAAATCTATCTGAGCTTAAAATGGCTTGAATTGACCATTTTTATCTGGATTTTAATCATTTTTGACTCAGTGAGATTTAATTGTTGATATGATGCAGAATATTTCACTGTTTTCAAAGTATTTCTGATGATCATGAGATAATTTTGCTTAAAATAAAAATTTGTCAGTAGGGTAAGTAAAATTATCTTCCCACTGACAGATCATTTGGATTGAAGTAAGAAATAATGTACTGAAACGAGTCAGAAATGGTTTGAAACAAGTTAAATAATCTAGTTCTATCAAATAAATGGTCTCCACTGATTTTAAACAGTCAAAACGTATGAAATTCAAATGAATGTCCTGACATCAAGACATTTTAACTCATTCATTCATTCATTCATTCATTTTCTACCGCTTATTCCCGTTAGGGGTCGCGGGTGACTGGAGCCTATCCCAGTGACTTTGGGCCTTAGGCGGGGTACACCCTGGACAGTGGCCAACTCGTCGCAACAAACACAGAGACACAGACAAGGACAGACAACCATTCACTCTCACATTCATTCACTACGGACAATTTAGAGTTCTCAATTAACCTACACAGTCATGTCTTTGGACGGTGGGAGGAAGCCGGAGAACCCGGAGAGAACCCACGGTAACACGGGGAGGACATGCAGACTCCACCCAGAGAGATCGTGTGATGTTAGGGTGGTTCGGAATTCGAAACCACGATGTTGGGGTGGTCTGGGATTCGAACCCACGATCTCCTTATTGAGAGGCAGAAGCTCTAGCTGCTCTGCCACCGTGCACATTTTAACTCATCTAGAAATAAATTTTTTGCAGTGTGAAATGTCTCTAAATGTCCAATACACAAGTGAAACGTCTCTAAATGTCTACATTTTCAGGTAAAACGTCTCTCTGTTTCAGGATGGTGTATAAATGGTTCCTGTTGATTTACAAACTGAGCTACGCTGTGGGAGTTCTTGGATACATGGCCATAATGTTCACTATGTTCGGCTTCAACGTCTTCTTCAGGTGAGTCTAAAGTACGAGGTTATTTTACACTTTAGACCATTATTCCATCAGTCCCTGGTTCAGTCCTGGTTCAGTCCTGGTTCAGTCCTGGTTCAGTTCCTGGTTTAGTCCTGGTTTAGTCCTGGTTTAGTCCCTGGTTTTGTTCCTGGTTTAGATTTTTAGGTTTTTGATCCGGTGACACTTTTCTCCTCCTCCTTCGCTTTTTGCAAATCTTGACACAAAAACGCAAATATGTTTTGTCGCTTTCCTTCTAGCGAGTGTGAAAGAATTGAAGTCCATAAATTTGCGGCCCAAGTCAGTCCTGATTCAGTCCTGGTTCAGTCCTGGTTTAGTCCTGGTTCAGTCCTGGTTCAGTCTTGGTTCAGTCTTGGTTCAGTCTTGGTTCAGTCCTGGTTCAGTCCTGGTTCAGTCCTGGTTCAGTCTTGGTTCAGTCTTGGTTCAGTCTTGGTTCAGTCTTGGTTCAGTCCTGGTTTAGTCCTGGTTCAGTCCCTGATTCAGTCCTGGTTCAGTCCTGGTCCAGTCCCTAGTTCAGTCCTGGTTTAGTCCTGGTTCAGTCCTGGTTCAGTCCTTGTTCAGTCCTGATTCAGTCCTGGTCCAGTCCCTGATTCAGTCCTGGTTCAGTCCCTAGTTCAGTCCTGGTTTAGTCCTGGTTCAGTCCTGGTTTCTGGTGTTGCAGGATAAAGGCGGAGGACTCCATGGACGTGGGCGTAATCCTGCTTTTTTACGGTCTGTATTACGGAGTCATGGGCCGAGACTTCGCTGAGATCTGCTCCGACTACATGGCCTCCACCATCGGGGTAAGACCGAGCTCCGGTCCAGTCATGGTCCAGTCCCCGGTTTAGTCCTGGTCTAACCCTGTTCTCGTCCTCAGTACTACAGTCAAGGCGGCATGCCCAGTCGCACTCTGGGGGGTGACATCTGCGCCGTTTGCGGACAGAAGATCCTGGTGGAGGTGGACGAGGAGGGCTTTGTGGAGGACACTTTCCAGCTCTCCTGTGGACACATGTATCTTTTGACCCAAACGATGATGGTTGTGCAATATTTTATCTTTAAGTTGGACATGTCATGCTTTATTTTGACATTTTTTGGCTGCTAAACATGCTAAACGGTCTCTTTGGCGTTTGTATTTTATGTTTTAGATCAGAAAATTATGCCTAAAATTGGAAAACTCACTTTAAATGCCTATTCAAGCAATCCAACAGCATTATCCATGAAAAAACAACAGCAAACAACCATTAAGCAACGTGACCGGCATGCTAATATAGACGCACAGTTTCCTGAAACCAGTTTGAACACAGAAATGCTCAAAAAGAGAGCCCAGCAAAGTTTTAGTGACGTAAAAATATGATAATATATGATGGGGAAATTGAAACCGAGTACTTTCTGAGTGCTAGGGATAGGACTGAGTGCACAGGATTTCTGAAACAAACATGAATTATGTCAAAATCAACTCCAGGAATGTTTTTTAAGAGGAGACACGGTTAAAAGAGTCAAGTCTGCAAATCCAGACAAAATTAAAACTTCTTCTTTAACCAATGGCTTCAGATTCCATGAGTTTTGTATACGCGGCTGGTGCATTGTGGGTAAGAAGCAGACGTGTCCCTACTGCAATGAGAAAGTGGATCTGAAGAGGATGATGAACAACCCGTATCCTTTCTCTCAAGTCCTGGTTTAGATCTAATTTTGACTTGTTTTACACCTAGTTTAATCCTGATTTAGACCAGGTTTGGATCTAATTTAGTCAGGGTTTAGGCCAAGTATAGTCCTGGTTTAGACCTATTTTAGTCTTGGTTTTTACATAGTTTAGTCCTGGATTAGTCCTTGTTAAAACCTAATTTAGTCCAGGTTTAGGCTTAGTTTAGACATTGTTTAGTCCTGGATTAGTCCTAGTTTAGACCTTATTTAGTCCTGATTTAGGCCTAGTTTAGACCTAATTTAGTCCTGGATTAGTCCTAGTTTAGACCTAATTTAGTCCTGGATTAGTCCTAGTTTAGACCTAATTTAGTCCTGGATTAGTCCTAGTTTAGACCTTATTTAGTCCTGATTTAGGCCTAGTTTAGACCTAATTTAGTCCTGGTTTAGGCCTAGTTTAGACCTTATTTAGTCCTGGTTTAGGCCTAGTTTAGACCTAATTTAGTCCTGGTTTAGGCCTAGTTTAGACCTTATTTACTCCTGTTTTAGACATTGTTTAGTCCTGGATTAGTCCTAGTTTAGACCTTATTTAGTCCTGGTTTAGGCCTAGTTTAGACCTGGTTTAGTCCTGGTTTAGGCCTACTTTACTCCTGTTTTAGACATTGTTTAGTCCTGGATTAGTCCTAGTTTAGACCTTATTTAGTCCTGGTTTAGGCCTAGTTTAGACCTTATTTATTCCTGGTATAGACATAGTTTAGTCCTGGATTAGTTCTACTTTAGACCTAATTTTGTCCAAGTTTAGAGCTAATTTAGTCCAAATTTAGACCTAATTTAAGCCTGGTTTAGGCCTAGTTATGACCTAATTTAGCCCTAGTTTAGAACTAATTTCCAAGTTTAGAGCTAATTTAGTCTTGGTTTATGTCTACTATATTCCTAGTTTAGACATCGTTTAGTCCTGGTTTAGGCCTAGTTTAGACCTAATTTAGCCCTAGTTTAGAACTAATTTAGTCCTGGATTAGTCCTAGTTTGGACCTAGTTTTGTCCTGGTTTCAGTCTAGTTTAGACCTTTTTCGTCCTGGTTTAGGTTTAGTTCAGACATAGTTTAGTTCTGGTTTTGGCTTGATTTGGTTCTGATTTGCATTTGGATTTTAATTCTAGTTCATGCTTTGCTTCTTTAGTTTGCTGGTTCACTTATCTTATGGTTTAGTCCTGGTTTAGTCCTGGTTTAGTCCTGGTTTAATCCTAGTATAGTCCTGGTTTAGTCTCGGGTTTAGTCCTGGTCCAGTCCCGGTCCAGTCCCGGTATTTGTCATTCTTTTTCCTGAACTGTCTCTCTCTCAGTTGGGAAAAGACCCACGTTTTGTACGGTCAACTCCTGGACTGGCTCCGGTACCTCGTCGCCTGGCAACCAATAATAATCGGCGTCGTCCATGGCATCAACTTCACCCTCGGCCTGGAATAGAACCCGCAACCACGGCAACAGCACCACCACCCGGTTTAGTCCCGATTCCTTTAATGTCTTTTTTGTCAGTCGCGTCCTACAAAGGCATCAAACTTTAAAGGTGCATTACGTAACTTTTCTGGTGTAGCTCTCGTTCTCTGTTGTCGCCATGGAGATGATTTTACTTTGCCTGGAATGTTCCGCAGTATGTCATGAACGTAATGTCTGTCTTCCTGGAGAAAAGCCACCAGGCAAAGTATATTTTTTAGCCATAAATTGAAAAAGTGATACGTTTAATGCCGCACTGTGGAACATTCCTGGTGAAGCATCTCCGTAAAACAAGCAGAAAAGTTAAATGTTGCACCGCATTCACCTGAAATTGGTTTAGTTTAAATATATTTACTTTTTTTTTGCTACGTTTTTGATTTGAAAAAGTGTTAAATTACAGCAACAAATGTTTAACTTTGTATTTTTAAGTGATTCTGTAAATCCAGTTAAGATTCTTCATAAATTTTAAAGGTACTGAGTTACAAAAAATGCTTCGAGAGGAAAGAGTCAGAACTGAAACTAACACCTATAACAGTTTCCTTTAAACGGGTGTCACTGGTGTCGTCTGTCCTTTCATATTTAAACGTTGTTAAAGGTTTTTTTGGCTCATGTTTGTGTCATTGTTTTAATTCTTTGCAGTAAAAGTAAGTATTGTCAGATAGAGCTTCTATACATCAGTCTTTTGTCAAAACGGTACCGAAAGTGTTCTCCAACTGCTGCTCAACATTTATTTATTAAACTTTTTAAGAACTTTGACAGTTTTCTCCATTATTCCGACCAAATATAGGCATAGAGTGTCTAAAACTCTTATGTTAAATATTACTCCAACAACGTTCAGTTCTCGTTTTTTGTATTTACACAGCTTTCATTACTTTGACAAGACAAAATATTTAATTATTGCCTTGTTGACACGTTCAAGTAAGTAATAACAGCAGATGAAATTAGACTTGACCACATTTCTTAACCATATTGTTATTGTAAAAGAACCAACGTTGTCTAAATATCTTGAAGATGTTCAAACTGCTGGAGAGTATTATCTTTGAGGACTTAATGTAGATAACAGATACAGAAGGCAGTGGCGGAGTTACCAATGGGCCCCCAACCTGAAGGGGCCCCAATAAGATGCCCCCTGATCATTATAGACTCAAGGCTCTGAAACGGTTCACGGAATAGTCTGGGATTGTCAAATCTATTAATTCTGCCCAAGCCCCCTGCCCAATATTGCTAAATTGTGAATAAAGTATAACATAAAATTACCAATGAATATAATTTAAATAAGGTGGAAAATGTTTTTTTTTTTTCATTCATTCATTCATTCATACGAGTTGGCCACTGTCCAGGGTGTACCCCGCCTAAGGCCCAAAGTCACTGGGATAGGCTCCAGTCACCCACGACCCTGGGAACGGGAATAAGCGGTAGAAAATGAATGAATGAATGAATGGAAAATGTGTTAAAATGCATCAAGATACAGGAAAAATTGGTCTGAGTTCGTCAATGTTTTTCTGGGGAAGGACCCCCAAACCCCCCTGTTTAAAGCTGTTTAGAACATGCAGCTATTGCACATATGAATCTGAATTTTCTAAGAGTTCACTTATCACTCCACATTCATAAACCTGTCACCTGTTACCACACGCAGCACCAAAAGCTTCCTTTCAAGAACAATCCCAGAGACACGGCCTGTACTTAATTTTGCCCTGGGCCCCCAAATTCCTTGGTCCGCCACTGACAAAAGGAAGAAACTTCTCTCAAATAAGCAGATTATGTGATACTTTTATGTAAAATACTCTGGGTAAACGTCTAAAATTTTACTTTTTAGAGTGACAAAGTATTTTAACGTGTCAAATGTATTGCTTTGATGAAAAATTTTGCCGATTATCAATCACCAGAACCGACTAAAACTTTTTCTGAAATGGGTTAGAAGAAAAGTTAAATCCACTGTAAAATGTGCTCGACTAAAGCACAGATACTTAAAGGGCCTATGACAGGTTGAACTACTCATTTAACTAAAATGCAGTTAAGATAAATATATTTCAATTTCTACTAAACTCTTTACACATTTTACCCCAGTTTAGCTATATTTTAGGTTTTTAATCGTACTTCCTGGTTGTAAAGTATGACATCACACTAGGAAATTACCATAGCAACCACACTGTACACTGGGCAAAACTCATCCAATGTCACAGATTTTGTTAATTTGACAAAGAGAAACACACGTGAACATCTTTATTTTGTTGAATCAATGTTTAAAGGGTCAAAAAAGTTGTTTATTTTGTGTAAATTATGCATAACCTTTGTCTCATGTCTGTTTGTTTACTTCCTGTAATTTTCAACAGATTTTTCAACTTTTCTCCACAAATAGTGACCTGATTGGTGTAAAACTACAATTTATATTCACAAGAGGTATTAATACACTGAATAAAGTCAAAATTCGAAAATCCTAAAAACCTGTCATACGCACTTTAACAATTACGCTTTACTTTCCATCACTACTTGCAAATAATAGTCCTGTGAGATTTGTTCTTCCTCTAATTTTAACTGAAAAATTATTTGTTTTTCTAGGAATCATGACATAATTAAATTGCCAGTCATGCTTGTACACATATCAGAAATGCACTCGTATCTTTCATAATTCAAGAGCTTTAAAGTGGGACTAAACGCCTACATTTGCAGAGGATGACGTCATCAGAGGCCACAGTTTAACCACAGTTTGCAGCGCACTCTGTTTTAAACCACAAAGCTACAAATTGACCCAGTTTGTACAACCAATACAACACCATGTAACGTTTTACAATTTAGTCGCAAAAAAGTACTGAGTGTTGAGTCGCACTTTAAGATATGTTTATGCAGATGGGTTTACAGAGCTCTGCGCAGATTTTTGTGGTCTGTTCTTTTAAAATACCAGATTTTATGCATCATTCAATGTTTTGCCCCGCCCTGCTATAATAATCTCATATTATCCATCCGTTACTTTTACTCGGTTGAATTTGTAGACCAGTAATTCCCCCAAAAACTACACTAACTGTAATATAACATCTTCATTAAAGGACATTATGCTTTTTTTCTGGTACTTACTATTGAACCATAACAAAGTAGATCATCATTTTACATTTTGTTCATTTTAAACCGCAATATTGATCTAAAACGGTTTAGCAATTAGGGCTGCAGTCTTTTAGTCGATAAATCCATCAATGGTGTTTTAGTCGACCAACATTTTTATCAGTCGACTAATCAATTTACTTGGATTAAAAGGATTTATCTGACAAAAACAGTGAAAAAGTGAAGATGGAGTGCATTAGCTAAAGAGTTTGGAGTTAATCATAAGTAATATATACTTTAACATATAAATACACTGTTTCCTGGTACATTTCTGTATACATTGTTTTTTTTTTTCATGAACTCCAGTGTAGTTGTGTTTTTTGGTGCAGTTTGGGTCAGATACAGAGAGATACTTCATAGTTTAGCCACACCCCCTTTTAGTCGATTAATCGGTCTATAAAGCAGGTCTTTAGTCGACAACAGCTAAAAGATATTTCACATTTAGAATGACTTTGTTTGGGATTGTACTGTGTCAGTGGCATAAAGACGTTTCAGATGTTTATTGTTATATTTTCAACAGTGTATATAACAGTGTGTTGCATTTCTAAATGTGTAATTGTGACAGGCCCAGCGATATCCACGGGTTTTTTCAGACTCCTGCGAGGGACAGAGCACAAACAATCAGCTGCTGCTCCAGTCAAACATAGATTTAGATGGAATTAACTCAAAGATGACAAATGTTAACACATTTTTGCGACAAATCATTTTCACTTCATTAATTTTTATGTCATTCATTTAAGATAAGTATAAAATTGACTCACTACAGCCCGGTTTAGTTGCATAAATCCACTTTTATCAGTAATCTGGGGTCTTGTCAGTCCAGTAAAATGTTCTGTCTTTCTTCTGCCCTCGATAATACTGCGCACAATAATCCACAATATTCTGAAACTCTAATTAAACTCTGATAATTGCGTCTGACGCCGTTAGTTAGTTAGCCATCATCACTGCCGGCGTGGAGTTTGGTGGTGCATGCTGGGTTAGCGTGAGCACAACTGCAGGAGCTCTGTAGACTTGATTTAGTCCTGGTTTTGGTCCTGGTCTAGTCTCAGTTTAGTCCTAGTTGAGGCCTTAGCTTTGGTTCTTGTCTAGTTGTTTTTTCTCTGGTCTGGAGCCTGGTTTAGTTTTTGTACAATATTTTTTTCAGTTCAGTTTCTATAATAAATGTCTCATAATCAGGTTTTGTTTCCTTACATTTTATTTTTCTGAGGTGCTAATTAAAATGCTTTAATATAAACAAACTCATTTTGATTTTGAGAATATTAAAAGGATAAAATGTCTCTGTGTTTTTTGCATCTTTCTGGTCTCAGACCAACTCAACCTCTCTGAAACCTCTAGAGCACCTTTACAGCCGCACTTATAAAATTGTATATAAAAAGCCTATCAGATTTCGCCACTATTTAATTTTAGCAAAACATAAAGTATTTAATTTCACAAACGTTTGCAATTTTAATTGCGTAAAGCGTGTATATAAATGTCTGACTGGACTTGCACCTGAACCACTGTACATTTGTAAACAGACTGTCCACTAGAGTCACGTGGCTCCTTCGCTCAGACCTTCTCAGTGAAAGGAGCGTACCTTTGGAACTCTTCACCTGCTCACATGAAGACTATTACAAGACTGTCCAGCTTCAAAAAGCTCATCCAAAAACAACAATGTGATCCTGTGTAAACTGTGTGTGGATGTGTGAATGTATACGCTGTTCTATATTTAATATATTTTTTCTGACATATCACTGTATTTATTGCTTTTATTGCTTTTAAACTCATTCAACGCTGTAAATAGTTTAAATCTGATCTACTAAAAGCCTCCCTCAGGACTGGTGTTGTGAATTAGCTTACGGCTATAAACACGGTGATACCAGCATCAGATTGCTACGTGTTAATCTATGTTTGTTGTATCTGTCCCCATCAAATAAACAATAAATAAAGATGAAATAAATTGAATACAGATTCACAAGAAGAAACCACATTGTCACATTGAGGACAGTGTTTATTTAAACTGCACAATAAAAATCTCAGTGAGGACACCAATTATAATTTTATTCTAATGTCGGTGTGGGCCTGGTGCCTCCCAAGCTGCACAGATCCTGATCTGGAACGTGAGGACAGTGGACCGGTCCTGGTGCGAGAACGAGCCACAGAAAAGTTGGCCTGATTGAAGCTGCAGAGGAATGCGATCTCGCGTAGTTTGTGTTTCGATTGCAACTTCACAAAACCCTGCAGGGACGGCCCACCACTGGCCCACCACTGGCCCACCACGGACCGGCCGTGTTGCCCTTGGAGCTGGTGAGTTCTACAGCTGGCTCAGCTGCTCCAGTCTGTTTTCGTGCTGTCTCTCCACTGTGAGTATAAATATCGTCAGTGACAAAAAACATTTTAGATTGCGTCACGAAACACAACTAAAAGCGACAAAAACACAACTAAAAGTGATTAAAAATGACCAAAAGTGATAAAGACACAATTAAAAGCGACAAATACGCAACAAAAAAGTGACAAAAACCCGACTAAAAGTGACAGACGCGACTGAAAGCGTCAAAAACACAACTAAAAGTGACAAAGACACAACTAAAAACAACAAAAATGTGACTAAAAGCAACAAAAACAAGACTAAAAGTGATAAAGACACAATTAAAAGTGACAAAACTTGACTAATAGTGACAAAAACACAACTATAACCCTCCAAAACACAACTAAATGTGACCAAAATGCCCCACCCTACAATAATAATCTCAAATTATCCATCAGTTACTTTTACTTGGCTGAATTTGTAGACCAGTAATTCCCCCCAAAAAACTAGATTAACTGTACTATAACATCTTCATTAAAGGAGACATATACATATACATTATAGATCACCATTTTACATTTTGTTCATTGTAAACCACAAACATTATTTCCCCTTTAACCAGACAATAAGGGTTTTGTGTGAACGTTACTGTCCGTTGTCGTCTACTTCCTGTTTGTCTGAGTTTTAGGACATGGGTTTGTTGTTGACCTGATTTCGTTTCCGTCTCAAACAGATAAAATCGAGCGTAAGCCTGCGCCTCGATCAGATAAAACAAAGCGATGGACCACGACAATCTGTGCTTGAGCTGTATTTGACACCACAAACTGCTCTGCGCCTGATCCTGGAGCAGATAAAAGGGTTAAAAAAGCCGTCATCCAACGGAGCCATGTCAGAGCTGCAGGTGGAAAGTCCAAGAGCCGCACTTTAACGTCAGCCAGATGTGCTAACTATTGTTTAATACTGGATTCAACTCTAGATAGTAAGTTAATGCCTCACTGTGGAACATTCAAGTCAAAACAATTACATCCCCATGCAGAAAAGTGGACACAGAAAAGTTACACAGGGCACCTTTAATTTTTGTTTTCTGTACTGCTTGGTACGTTAAAGGTCCCATGACAGGTCGGGCTACTCATTTAACCAAAATGTAGTTCAGATAAACATATTTCAAAATTAGCTAAAATTCTTTACACATTTTACACAGTTTTCGCAATTTTTAGCTTTTTAATTTTACTTCCTGGTTGTAAAAGATGACATCACGCTAGGAAATTACCATAGCAACAACACTGTAAGCTGGGCCAAAACTCATCTAATGTCACATTTTTTTTGATTTGACAAATAAAAATAAATGTGAACACCTTTAATTTTGTTGAATTCATGTTTAAAGGGTCAAAAAAGTAGTTCATTTTGTGTAAATGATGCATAATCTTCCCCAGTGTGATATCATCAGTTCGTTTACTTCCTGTATTTTTCAACAGGTTTTTCAACTCTTTTCCACAAACAGTGACCTGATTGGTGTAAAACTATAATTTCTATTTACAACAAGTATTAATACACTGAATAAAGTCAAAATTAGAAAATCATAGAAACCCGTCATAGGCCCTTTAATGCTCTCTCTCTTCTCTCTTTCTCTGATTACAATATTATTAGGCCCAACATTTTATTTTTATCATTGATTTAGTAGAGTTTGTATTGAGCTGTTTTTCTTCTTCTTCTTTAAATTGTAATTTTCTACATGAATCAACAGTTTTTTGGTTTATTCAGTACTTTTAAAATTTTCCACATGAAGCAGTTAAGACAAGCACCACTTTTTGAATAATTTTATATAAATGCCCTTCTCATTGTATGCACTGTTTTTAATAAAAATGTCCACATGAATCGACAAATTAAGGCAATAACCATTTCATTCCACCGTTTTTTATTGATGTTATAATTTTGTTATTGCGACATCGATGAATTGAAACATTTTATCTCACAGTTTTTGAATTTATTAGTTTTTTAAAATACTATTTCTTTTGTCATTTCCACACGAACCGCTCAGCTTTGTTTCTTTTTTCATCAGCTGCAAGAAAAAGTATACAAAAAGTGCATGTTCAGCTCGATGCAAGCTTTTCTTTTTGTTGCTCAAGTTTGTGGTTTATGAATAACTCAAAGACCACAGAGTTCTGCAGAGACTGACAGGAAAAACACATCTCTGCATCGCTCGGCCATTTTGTCGTCCTGTGATCAGAGAAGACCACAAAGTCAGCGTCCTCTGCAGTGGAAACAAGACCATGAAGGCGCCGCTGCTCTGTAAGTAACCCGTACTCAAGTTTGTGAAGTAATTAGGCTCAAGTGGTGGTTTGTTTGATCCTCGTTTGGTCCTGATTTAGTCCAGGTCTGGTCCAGTTCTCGTCCTGGTCTTCTCTAGTCAAGGTTTGCTTCCAGTTTTGAGGCGATTGTGTGGACGCAGCTTCAGTTTGTGAAAATCTGGGCCGTAATCATAAATAAATGGAAAATGTTGAAATAAATACAAAGGTTTATGAACGAGTGAGTGTAAATGAACTGAAATGAGTCAAAAACAAGATTTAACCAGAATTTAAGATCTGCAGCTGTTGTCTCAAGAATCACATGCGTGCGATTTTGGCCGCTTTGGACAAACAGAAAAAGTTTTGGAAAAAATAATCACTTAGACTATTTGTTGTTTATTAAGTTCACATTTTATAGTGTTTGTTCTTATTTTACAGCGTTTGTACACGTCACGTTTAACAGTGTTTGTTTGTGTCGTATTTAATAGTGTGTGTTCATATTTTATTTTACAGCGTTTGTCAATATTTTATGGTGTTTGTGTGTATTTTGTATTTTACAGTTAGTTTGTATTTTACAGTTTTTGTTTGTATTTTTCAGCATTTGTTAGTATTTCATAGTGCTTGTATTTTACAGTGTTTGTTCGTATTTTGTATTTTACAGTTAGTTCATATTTCATAGTGCTTGTATTTTACAGTGTTTGTTCGTATTTTACAGTTTGTTTGTTTTTTTGCCGTTTATGTTGCTATTTTACAGTGTTTCTTCGTATTTTACAGTGTTTGTTAGTATTTAATAGTGTTTATATTTTACAGTGTTTGTATTTTAGAGTGTTTGCACATATTTTACAGCGTTTGTATTTTACAGTGTACATATTTTACAGTGATGTTTATTATTTTGTATTTTATAGTGTTTGATAGTATTTTACAGCGTTTGTTAATATTTTATACTTGTTGTAGAATCTTCTATCTCGTGCAAAGTCTTAACAAGGGCACCTGCATTTCTACCATTGTTGTCATTTCTGAGTGTTTAGCTCTATCTACGACAGGCGTCATCCCACTGGTACAGAATTTGTTCTTCTTTAATATTATCAGATTCCATGGTGAACTCATCTGCCAAAAGTGGTATGCTATGCACTTCTCACTACCTCATTTTAAACCTCTGTGTGTGGAAGCACAGTCAGGCTTGAATGTGTTGAGTATTCAAGTCGCCGGGTCCGGACGGATGGTAAATAAACTTCTCCTGCCTCAGACATCCAGAGTCTCCTGCCTCTCCTTACAACTCTAGGACTCACTGGGACAACACTTGTTTTCCCTAACAATACTGTTTGTATTTTACAGTGTTTGTCCGTATTTTACAGTGATTGTTCTAATTTCATATTTACAGTATTTTACAGCGTTTGCTAGTATTTTATAGAGTTTGTACTTATTTTACAGCATTTGTATTTTACAGTGATTGTACGTGTTTTACAGTGATTGTTCGTTCGTATTTTACAGTGTTTGTATTTTGTAGTGTTTGTTTGTTTATATTTTACAGCGTTTGTCCATATTTTACATTTTTTGTTCCTATTTTACAGCGTTTGTTCACATTTTATAGTGTTTGTTTGAATTTCAGTGTTTGTTTGTTCGTATTTTACAGCATTTGTTCACATTTTATAGTGTTTACGGCATTTGTTCACATTTTATAGTGTTTATTTGTTTGCATATTACAGTGTTTGTTTGTTCATATTTACAGTGTTTGTTTGTTCATATTTACAGCGTTTGTTTGTTCACAATTTACAGCGTTTGTTTGTTCATATTTACAGCGTTTGTTTGTTCACAATTTACAGTGTTTGTTTGTTCACAATTTACAGTGTTTGTTTGTTCATATTTACAGTGTTTGTTTGTTAAACATTTTACAGTGTTTGTTTGTTCATATTTTACAGTGTTTGTATCGTACCTGTTTTCTTTATTTATCACAGAAACAACAAAACAGTGTCCATTATTTAAAGTGATTCAGAAGTCCGTCTTCTCTTCTCGTCCCGGCGCTGGTGTTTCAGAGGAAGCCCTGGTGACTCTGACGTTGATGAAAGTGAAATATTACACATTAAACCCGGAGAGCAGGAAATGACACCGAGCTGAGGTCCTGCCGGTGACGTCACAGCACCGCGAGCTTCACAGGTCACAGAGCGGCTGTTTGATGACAAAACAAGTCCACGCCACTCGAAATATTCAGTTTGTGCCTGAAACTAAAAGAAGAAAATCAAGTTTAAAACCAGAGAGCACAGAAATGATGTTTGTCGTGTTAAATAAGACATTTCTGAGTCCAATGTGGAGGAAAACAAGTGCAGCAGCTGAAGTTTGAACATCTAAATGTTTGTTTAGTGCAGTGCTGGGTATTAATGTGCTCTCTCTCCTCTCTTCTTTTCTCTCTCTTTTCTCTCTCTCTTCTCTTCTCCCCTCTCTCTTTCTCCTCTCTCTTTCTCTTTTCTCTCTCTTTCCCTTCTCTCTCTCTCTCTTTACTTCTCTCTTGCTTATCTTCTCACTCTTTCTCTTCTCTTCTTTCGCTTCTCTCTCTCCTCTCCTCTCTCTTTCTTTCTCTTCTCTCTTTCTCTTCTCCCCTCTCTCTTTCGCTTCTCTCTCTCTTTTCTATTTCCTTTATCTTCTCTCTTCTCTCCTCTCTCTCTTCTCTCCTCTCTCTCTTCTCTCCTCTCTCTCTTCTCTCCTCTCTCTTTCTCTTCTCTCTCTCTTTTGCTTCTCTCTCTCTTCTCTCGTTCTCTTCTCTCCTCTCTCTTTCCTCTCTCCTCTCCTCTCTCTTTCTCTTCTCTCTCTCTTTTGCTTCTCTCTCTCTTCTCTCTTTCTCTTCTATCCTCTCTCTTTCCTCTCTCCTCTCCTCTCTCTTTCTCTTCTCTCTCTCTTTCGCTTCTCTCTTTCTCTTCTCTCCTCTCTCTTTCTCTTCTCTCTATCATTTTCTTCTCTCTTTCTCTTCTCTCTCTCTTTTGCTTCTCTCCTCTCTCTTTTCTCTCTCTCTCTCTTTCTCTTCTCTCCTCTCTCTTTTCTCTCTCTCTTTCTCTTCTCTCTCTCTTTCGCTTCTCTCTCTCTTTTGCTTCACTCCTCTCTCTCTTTCTCTTTTTCCTTTCTCTCTTTCCCCTCTTTTCTCTCTATCTCTCTCTCTTCTCTGGACTCAAAAACAACACATCCAGTCCAAATGTTGAGGAAAACAACTGTTGTGTGTCAGTTGAAGTGTCCTAAATCTCCAACCACCATTAGCAAACAAGCTAATTAAGCTCTGCACAGTCGGAGCAACAACGGAGAAACTACTTTGGAGTTAATACGAGCAAAACAAAACATTTAATCAGTTGTGCTGTCCATAATTCTTCCTCTCAGTCAGTCAGTGGATAATCTTCTTTATCTACGCTGCGTTCCTGTCGTCCTCAGAGGTTAGATTTTCTGAGTTCCAACTTTAAAATTCACACTGGAACACTCTCTCACCTCAGAATTACCCTTAACAAGACCTAAAGGAGAGAAAAATAGGCCTAAACACCACGAGGGCACATCCAAAATATGTTTAAAGTGCCTCTGACATTTGACAAAAATGCAGATAAGACAAATGTATTTCAAAATTTGTTAAAATACGTCACAAATTTTATCACGGTTTAGCCATTTCTTTAGGTTTTTTGTGTTACTTCCTGGTTGTAAATGATGACATCACACTAGCGAACATCATGTACACTGCTCCAAAACTCCTCTAATGTCACAGATTTTTTTTTTATTTTACACATAAACATACATGCAGACATCTTTATTTTGTTGAATCAATGTTTAAAAGGTAAAAAAAAAGTTGTTTCTTTTGTGTAAATTATGCATAACCTTTGTCTCCACAGTGTGATGTCATCAGTCTGTTTACTTCCTGTAATTTTCAACAGATTTTTCAACTTTTCTCCACAAACGGCTGCTTGATTGGTGTAAAACTAAAATGTATATGTACAACTGGTATTAATACACAGAATAAAGTCAAAATTAGAAAATCATGAAAACCTGTCATACGCACTTTAACTAAAAAAGTCTTGATTTGGCCTCGTTCAAGTTGATTTGTTGGTGTTTTAACGGTAATACATAAAAAAAAAAAAACAGCAACACTTGATTCATTCTGTTTTGTTGTTTTCTTTGTGTTTTCAGTGCTGTGGACTTCACTCCTGATGGACCTCACTCACTCAAGTCAGTGCAGTTTCAAATATAAAATATAATGTAATGTTTTATTTATTTATTTTTTTTATCAATAGCGATTAACAAACAAAAAGCTCTATCTTTTGGCAGCACATTTGCGAACAACACTGGCCCAAAGTGTGGAAGAAATACAGCAAATTATTCAATCATTTAACAATTAGTATAACCAAAAATAAGTTAAACAATCGACAAAATCAACCAGCTTCTTAAAATGCAATTAAAAGTAAAATATGAATAAAAAACGTGTCATCAACATGTACCGTTGACTGCAGTTATGTGTCATTTTTACAATCTTATCAAAGTGAAAGAAGTTATTAGCTCAGTTATTAGCTTAAAAAATTAGCTCAAACTCCGTGAAAACACAACATTTAATTGCAAATAAACCAAGCAACCAGATCAGTGCAGAAAATCTTTGAGTGTTTTTGTGTTTTTATCCAAAATAAACCTTATGGAACTGCTTTAACAAACTGAAACGACTGACTGACATGAGGCTACAACTGACACATAACATTTTTAATTGTTTCTGGCGTTTTAAAGAATGAAAATATAGCCAAGCTAACGACTAGCATGACTGACTCAAATTGAGCAATGATGCTAACTTTTATTTAAACGTAAAATATAAAGAAACAAATTAAAATGTAAGTAAAATGTACCTGTTTTTTATTTATTTATAGATTACTTACATAAAAAAAAAAGGAAAAAAATCTTTATTATACTTCAAAATTAGCATTAGCGTTAGCATTTTACCCATAAACGTCTCCATTTATTAGCACGGAAGTGTCTCTGGGGAAGTTTTCATCTCATCTGTAAAGTCTCGCTTTATTAAAGGAGCTGTACCTGATTTTTACTGTTGTGAAATGGGAAAAACAGAACTTTTCTGCAATTTCTGCATGAAATAAAGTAAAATCTGTGCTGTCCCTGTAAAGATATAATGTAAAAGCTTCTATTCGGGTGAAAATGAGACCATGAAATTATCTCTTCATCTATTTAGAGTGTTTTATCCCACGAGAGAAGCAGGAAGTGTTCCATTAGCATGCTAATGTTTGTTAGCTTTACCCAGGACACTCTGGGCTCAATGAAACATGCCTTTAAACTCATCACGGTGAATATTTATGACGCTGGGACCGCATTATGTAACTGAGCGATACATGTGACGGCTGTAAAGACTTTAACATCAACTAGTTCTGGTTTTTACGTTTCAAAACAATAAAAATCAGGTACAGGGCCTTTAATTTAAGTGTGACTCTGCAAAGGCCTCACAGACATAGAATCAGACAGGAAGTACTCAGTAATACAATGAACTAGCCATTAAAAAACGAAATAACCAACTGATAACCTATCAAAAAATGCAGAAAAGTAACTCTACGGTGTCTAAGAAGTGTTGAAGTGCGTAAAAAAAGCCCAGCATGTCACATTTTCTCGCCCTCTCCAGGCCAAATACGCTTCATTCCAGACCAGTCCCAGTTCTTCCGGGCTGGGCAGTTGAAGGTCCGATGTGACGACGCGAAGTGGAAAGTGTGGAGGGACAACAGAGACTCCGGCGGGAGCTGCGGGGACAAGTGGGGCATGCAGAGTAGCCCCTGGTGCATCGTGAAATACCTGGAGACGAGGGACAGCGGGCAGTACTGGTGTCAGCCTGAAGAGGGCAACGGTACGGAGCACTACAGCATCAGTGTCACAGGTAAAGGCTAACACTACAGGAACAGAACAGAAAAGAGCTTTTATCCATTTAAACCTTTTTGGTGCATCAGTTTTATTATTATTTATGTAATGTTTTTTACGGTGAGACGCTGCAGGTGAATAGGAACAAATCTCAAATTTAACAATATGAATGTGAAACTTCTCGTATTCACCTTATTCCGGAAGTTGCCGTACGCGCCGCCGTCTTGTTTCCGTTGTATTAGTTTACACGGAGCAGACGAGCTCAACAGAAAATAAGTTCTACATGGACTAAAAAGCCGTTTTCAGACTGACCAGGAAATCGTTGCGTTGTGACTTGTTGTTGCTCGTGTTCATTAAACATTTTACACAAATCAATCTACTTTATGTAACATTTTAGCGGTGAGACTTTTCCCTCGTCATTAGCTTTAACGGAGTTCTCGTCAAACGGAAGTGCGTTTACAACAAAAGTGCGTATCTGGCAAAAAACGGCAAAAGTGGGCGAGGCGGAATAAGGTGAATAGTTTTCTCACGTAAATGTAAGAAAAAAATAATTAAAAGTTTTTCATCATGTCATGTTTTGATGTAGAAATAAAGCATTTCTTGCGTAAAAATGGCCAAAAATACACATGTTTGGGGCATATAAAATTAAATTTCTTGGTTCATTTAGTAACATACTAGTTACAAAAAATTTTGTATTTTGGATTTCTTATTTAGTTTTTAAGTAAACTCAATTGTGATGTGAAAATTCTCCTAAAAACTAAAAATTTGCGTCATTTTTTTGACTTAAAACTTCAATAAATCGGTTTTAGAATTAGATATCAACAAATCCTTCTGTACGTTTTGTCAGAATCTTGTTGAGTCCAGATTGTACAGTTTGGTGTAGGATCTACTTTAAGGCTGATCTTTATGTCTCGAGGGAGAAAAAGATTTTAAGAAAACGTCCTTTGAAGTTACAATGTCCCAGAGAAATCTATGAATGAAGTGGATTCAAAGGAAGAATAAAACATCTTTAGGAGCAGATTGGACACGTCTGTTTTTTTCACATGAAAGTCGATATGTGAGAGAACAAACAGACCAAAGCACAAAAAATTGAAAACAATACATTTTGCCCGTAGTGTCTCATCTTAATTTATTTATTTGACAAATTTACAAGGAAACATACATTATCAACGTGAATATACAACATAAAATAAAAGAGAACAGAAAACATAAAATAAAGACTGAAAAAACCCAAACAAACAAAAACAACACAACAATGACATTGTTTGTAGAGAAGGGAATGTGGTGTTTGAGTTTAGGTCAGCAGGTTGTCCAAGTTCAGGTTTACACACTTTACACACTTTATTTATCATAGTTTTACATCCGTGAAGTAGCAGTTTGTGATGAAATTGACAAAAAAATTACAGGAAGTATTTTTATAATTTTATGTTTTTTAATTAAAGAAATGCAATACAAACATCACATACAGAACAGAACATTACGGATAAAAAATAACCAAGATAACTGCCAATGATGAACTAAAGATTGAGCAACAACATAAACTAAACTAAAAAAAATAAAAACAGAACGGGGGGCATTAAAATGTTTAATAAAATTGGTTTTGGTCAATTTATGTTTATGTTTTAGCGAGAGACTTTTCCCTCGTTGGCCGTTTGTGCGAACACTGTTAGCGTCAAACCGGAAGTGCGTTTACTACAAGAGTCATAAAAAGGGGCAAAAGTGGGCGGGGCGGAATAAGGTGAATAAACTTTACAAAAAAACGTCAAACTGGGGGCAAATGGGCAAAATGTTTGATGAAATCTTAAATATAAACATGTTCACTACGTTTTAGTGATATAGAGTCATATAGACTTTAATATTTAAACCAGCTCTGGAATATTTAGTAATAATTGTTCATTAAATCAGTGCTTGAAATATGTAAATTAAATCTGTCTCTCTCTCAGACCAGGCCGTGATTCTGCAGGCGCCTGTGCTTCCTGTGTCTCCGGGACAAACCATCAGTCTGATTTGTAAAAGTGTGACTGGCTCCGCCCACCCGGCTCATTTCTATAGAGACCGACGCCTCCTGTTGGAGCGGCCTGACGGACGCATGACCCTCCAGCGGGTGGCGCCGTCTGACGCAGGCCTGTACTCGTGTGAGATGGGAGGAGAGCGGTCGCAGGAGAGTCGCCTCCGGATCAAACCAGGTCAGTGTTTACATTTCAGTATTAAAGGGCCTCTGAGGTTAAAGGGCCTCTGAGGTTAAAGGGCCTCTGAGGTTAAAGGGCCTCTGAGGTTAAAGGGCCTCTGAAGTTAAAGGGCCTCTGAGGTTAAAGGGCCTCTGAAGTTAAAGGGCCTCTGAAGTTAAAGGGCCTCTGAGGTTAAAGGGCCCCTGACAGGTTGGACTCCTCATTTGACAAAAATGCAGTTAAGATAAATATATTTCAAATTTTGTTTAAAAAATTTCACAGATTTTATTACGGTTTAGTAATTTTTTGTTTCTTTTGTTTTACTTCCTGGTTGTAAATGATGACATCACACTAGGAAATTACCATAGCAACCGTCCCGTACATGGGGCCAAAACTCATTCAATGTCACAGATTTTTTAATTTTACAAATAAAAATCCATGCAAACAGCTTTGTTTTGTTGAATCAATGTTTAAAGGATCAAAAAAAGCTGTTTCTTTTGTGTAAATTATGCTTAAACTTTGTCTCCCCAGAGTGATGTCATCATTCTGTTTACTTCCTGTAATTTTCAACATATTTTTCAACTTTTCTCCACAAATGGCTGATTGATTGGTGTAAAACTAATATGTATTTGTACAACTGGTATTAATACACCAAATAAAGTCAATATTAGAAAATCATGAAAACCTGTCATACTCACTTTAAAGGGCCTCTGACAGGATGAACTACTAATTCGACGAAAATGCAGTTTAGATAAATATATTTAAAATTGTGCGAAAATACCTTACAAATTTTATCTGAGTTTAGCCATTTTATAGGTTTTTTGTTTTACTTCCTGGTCATAAATGATGACATCACACTGGGAAATTACCATAGCAACCGTACGGTACACTGGGCCAAATTCATCTAATGTCACAGATTTTTAAATTTATTATACAAATAAAAATACATGTGAACACCTTTTTGTTGAAATAATGTAAAAGGTGTCAAAAAAGTAGTCTCTTTTGTGTAAATTATGCATAATCTTTGTCTCCCCAGTGTGATGTCATCAGTTTGTTTACTTCCTGTGATTTTCAACACATTTTTCAACTTCTCTCCACAAACTGATTCTTGATTGGTGTAAAACTAAAATTTATATTTACAACAGGTATTAATACACTGAATAAAGACAAAATCAGAAAATCATGAAAACCTGTCATACGCACTTTAAGGTTGGACAGACGTCATCGTTTAAATGGACTTTAAATGTGACTGTGAGGACAGGACTTAGCCGTGTGCAATAAAGTGCGTATGACAGTTTTTAATGAGTTTCTGATTTTGACTTTATTTGGTGGAATAAAACCTGTTGTGAATATAAATGATAGTTTTACACCGATCAAGCATCGGTTTGTGAAGAAAAGTAGAAAAATATGTTGAAAATGACAGGAAGTAGTGCAGAGTTTCAAAACATGATGACATCACACTGGGGAGACTCATCCCATCCAAAGGTTCTGCATAATTTACTCAAAATAAACAACTTTTATTACACATAAAACATGAATTCAACAAAATAAAGGTGTTCACGTGTATTTTGATTTGTCGGACAAAAAAATCTCTGACATTAGCTGAGTTTTTAGCCCAGTGTGCAGAGCGATTTCCTAGTGTGATGTCATAATTTACAACCAGGAAGTGATATTACAAAACTAAAAAAATGGCTAAAAATAATAACATTTATAATTATTTTTAGCAAAACTTTAAATATATTTATCTGACCTGTATTTTAGTGACATGAGAAGTCCAGTTGCTTTAAACCCGTGTGCTTTCAGTGACCTCCACGCCGGCTCCTGTCGCCTCTGCTGCACGTCCTGCTTCTACAGCCGCGCCCCCTGTGACCTCACCCGCCCCCGCCCTCCCTGTCTTTGTGCTCCCGGTGGTGGGCTCTGTCGGGGCGGTGGTTTTTATCCTCGTCCTGGTGTTGATCGTTCTGCTGGTGAGACGGTGCAGACGCAGGAAAAGTAAAGGTTTGTATCCGGGTTTTATTCCTCGGAGGACACATTTACATCTCCACATCTTGGTAACGCTTTAGATTAAAGGGCCCATGACAGGTTGGACGACTCAACTGACAAAAATGCAGTTAAGATAAATATGTTTCAAACTGTGTTAAAAAACGTCACAAATTTCAGTGCAGTTTAGCAATTTTTTAGTTTTTTTGTCTTACTTCCTGGTTGTAAATGATGATGTCACACACAGTAACAGAATTTCTTAGTGCGATGTCATGATTTACAACCAGGAAGTAAAAATTTAAACCTAAAAACTGCCAAAAAGGGATAAAAATGGTAAATTCTTCAGCAGAATCTTTAATATAATTATCTTTATATTTATTTAACTGTTTTGGTGAAATGAGTACTCCAACCTTTCATAAGCGCTTTAAAGAAGATTATTTTTTACCAAACAACATTTTATATTCATTCAAAAATTTTACTACTAAACTTACATATTTCACTTTTTCAGGTTCCAGAAGAAAGAAACGCAGAGGTAAAGCTCCGCCTCCACCAGGTGAACCGACCAGACAGTGCAAGCATCATAAAAAGACCACAAAATAATTACACTTCCACATTGTTTCATTTAGGAGCATTATTGTTATTATTATTTGACCTTTTTTGAGTTTTTGAAGATATTTTGGATCTCCTCAGTTCTATTATAATGTCCCATAAATGAAATTGTTAAACATTTAGTCATGTTTGTCCTTTTAAAAACTGTATTGTTTATTTATTAGGGTCCACATTAGCCATTGTCTTTGTGTAAAACGACCTTGAACTGTATGTTGTGTGCTAAAACCACGCAACTGAGAACAAGTTTATCGTTTAAAACTATCTTATTTATCTCTGAATGTGTCTGAAAAAGCAAATAAAAGCAAGATTTAGTTTATATTTATATCAGTTTAAAGCAAAAGCAGCAAAAGAATGAATAAAGAAAGCTTGTTTCTGTCAATTGTATAACAGATGAATTTTATTTATCTCCACTGCGCCATCAAGTGGAAAAATGTAAACAGCAAAAGTGGTTATTGTCATAAACAGAGATAAAGACAAAGGTTTACAGGTTTAACACAGTTTGATCAGTTTTGTTATGTTTATGTTTTTGGAAAAAAAGCTGCTTCCAGTGATGTTTTTGAGTCCAAGTATTGAGGAAGTGAAATAATTGTTTAACTGATAAGTTGAAGTGTCCTGAATCTCCAATTGCAGTTAGCAAACAAGCTAACTAAGCTCTGCACAGTTGGAGCAAATACGGAGAAACTACTTTCAGTTTACATTTTACTGTAAAAAGAAAAATAATTTGAGCAAAACAAAAGTTCCGCAGACAAAAATTATGCGAAACAAAAAAACAGCAACAACAAAGATAAAATGTGTTTCTTTGCTTTTTTTAAATATATATATATATAAGTTTAATCCATGGAGCTTTTGTTTTGGGAAATTTAGAGTGAACTACATTTTCACCTGCTGGACATTCAGGCACATAAAATGATATAGTGCCCCCTGTAGGAAATAGTGTGGACATTGGAATAAATATTCACCACAAGTACAATCTCACCAAACTAAGTCATAATTAAATCAATATCTTGAGAACCTGTCATATAGAATTTTAAAGTCTATATGACAAGGCAAGTTTATTTGTAGAGCACAGTTCGTACACAAGGCAATTCAAAGTGCTTTACAAAACAGGAAAAATTGCATTAAAAAAAAACAAAACACAGAAAGACAGAGAATCATTTAAAAAAAAATGCTTTAAAAGAGAAGTTTGCAGATAGATCTTTCAATAGTTTGTACGTCTAAACAAAACCTGTTTTTAGCCTGGATTTAAACACTAGCATGGCCAGCTATAAGAACAAGTGTGAAGAGAACAAGCAACTGAGCTCTGAGGAAACAGCCGTCTATTTGATGAATCGCAGAGAGCTCAGGATGCGGGGCATATCTCTTCTCCGAAGGGAGAGCATAAACTCTGAGGCCCAGGAATGGGCCCCCAACCCATCAGCTGATGCTATGGACACAAGAGTACAAGAGGAGACAAACCTGGCCCCCAATAAAGAGCTGCAGAAGGAGTTAGACATGCTGACATATCAGCTGAAGATGGAGCAGGAGGCCAAAGAAAATTTAAAACTCCTCCATTAAGCTGAATGTGCAAAGAGCCGTCTTTGGATGGAACAGCTCCAGAAACAGCACTTGGATCAGCTCCAAGAGAAGGAGGCACTGATTAGACGCCTCACAAAGGAGAAATCCAATGCTTCAAGCAGAAAGCCGGAGATGATGTCCAAGAGGAAATCCAACGGCTCACCACCGCCAACTCCTTGGTCCGAGGACAACTACAAAGGGCCAATGAAGAAGTCCAGACCCTCATGAAGGCCCAGTCCAAGAGGTCAAAGGAGGAAAAAACATGCAGAGCTGCTCTCCGCCAGAGGCTGAAGAAGGAGCTGCAGGAGAAGCAGGTCCTGAAGGCTCAGGTGGCCAAACTAGAGTCCAAAGTTAAAGAGCAAGAACAGGCCACTGCAGCAGCTCTGGACAGAGCGGACCTCCTGGTGAAAGAAAACCAGGAGCTGAAAGACGCCCTGGACACAGAGAGGCAAGCCACAGAAAAGGCTGAAGCCAAACTGAAGGAGCTGGAGAGAAGAAATGAACAGCAGGACACTGAGCTGATGAACCTTCAAACTGCTCTCAGTGAGGTTCAGGCCATGATTCGAACCCTGCAGGGCGAGAAGATCGGCTTTGAGTCCACTGTGAAAGAACTTAGGTCGTCCCTCAGTAAAGAACAGCGCGCCAGTGAAGTTCTGCAATCCACAGTGAGCGAGCAGACGGAAAAAACCCAAGCCTTAAACAAGAGGCTCCAAAACGAGAGGCTCGCGTTTAAGGTAAAGTTTGAGAGATTCCACGCTCATTGTGCAGCTACTCTGGAGGAAAAAGACCAGATCATCAGCTCAGCGGAGCAGGAGAGGCTCGTCCAGGAGAGGAAAATCCAGGAGCTAACAGCGGCTCTTCTTTCCTCAGAGGAGACCGTTTCTGCTCTGGCACAAGAGAACAAGGAGCTGCAGGACGCGAAGAAACGACGAAAGAGGAGGTGGTGGCTCTTTTGTTGTACCTAAACCACCATAAGCTAGGACCATCGAATCCATCCTCCAACGCCGCGGGGGATGGATTCACACAGAGGCAGGGAGAAACAGGCGGCTTCAGGGATCAAACACAGAACCTTCTTGCTGTGGGGAGAGAGTCCTAGGCCTTTAGCTGATCAAGTGGAACAATTAGCTCAGATATCAATTGTTACATTGATGTCGGAGCTAAACTTTGGCACTGCCTTTGTTCTCTGAAAGGCCCAGGACTCAAACCCAGAACCTTCCCACAGTGAGGAGAGCTAGCCCTGTAGCTGATTGGTATCAGAGCTAAAGATTTCCACAGTTTCCTCTCTTCCTCTCTTATCCAACAGCTTTTCCCATCAATTACTAAATAAAAAATTCGAACTATACATTGTTGTTCTGACTGGGCTCTTATTTGTATTTTGTGTAACAATAATAAAGGCAATAAAAACAAATAATATAAATACATTTGTACACACTCAGTGACAGCAATAATGACAGCAGCAGGGATTGAACATCAGCCGACTCACCAACAACCATCCACTTTTTACTTTTACATTGCCCTTTTTTTCTTAGTTTTTTTTAGGAGACATATTTTTCCTGAATATAAATAAATCAGAATAATCACACTTTTGGTTCAATCTAAATAAATTGTTCAAAGCCAAACTTGCAGCTGGCGTCTAATCTATAAAACATATGCTTAATGCGCCAATTTTCTGTGATTAATTATTTATGAATCATTCTTTTTGCACTCCATTGGCGTCCAGTTTCGTTCAGAATAGATTTTTTGATTTTGAAGCGAGATCTTTAACAATAAAACACTTAAAGGTCCCATATTCTGCAAAATGGACTTTTTAAAAGTTTTAACCTTCCTACAGTGCTATTTGGGCCTCGTATGTTGTGCCCAAAGTGGTTTTTTGATTGATTCCCGCATGTTTTCACTAGAGAACTGTCTTTTCCGTCCCCCTCGGCTGAGCAGCAGACGGGGGCTCCTCACTAAGATGACACGCTTCACCAGGATGACGCGGTGTTTAAGCCACGCCTCCAGGAAGCACGCAGCGGGCTCAGCACCGTAAACCCCTCTGGCGCTGCCGTAACCGCGTCTGTTTAGCATCACTTCACTTTGAATGCTACTTCTTTAGTTCCAGCGCTGCTATTGCTAACACAACGGTTCGTTACTAGCCATGTCGTCTTTCAGAAAATCTGTGTTCGGTTGTAAATACGTCTCTAGACTATTTTATTTGCCGATAGACGAAAAGTGGATGAACAGAACGATTACCGTAAAATGCGGGTTATAAGCCGCTACTTTTTTCTCATGATTTCAACCCTGCGGCTTATACAGCAATGCGGCTAATTTTTTCATTTTTCCGCGAACAGCCTCTAGGGTAGAGTTTAGATCTGGCTCAAAAATTCAAGTCCGACCTGCCGGAGCCCACGCCCGTACTGTCCGAACCCAACCTGGGCACGATTCGACCAGAACGTTACGTAAACTATGTTCCGAGCAGAGGTTTATAGGCAGAATAAGTAAGTAACTACATGTTTTGTGTTCTACCGGCACCAACGGGACGTCTCCTGTACCAGACGGGCCTGTTCCTCCGCTGATGCTGGCCCACATGATCTCTCCTTTCTTCTCTCTCTCCTCCGCTACTCTTTCTCCTCCGTTGCGCTCTTTTTTCTCTCTCCTCCGTGTAGCAGCCGCGCACTTTCATTAAGCACGTAACATATTTGAGCACGTAACATATTTTGACCACTTATTCGAGGATGAGGAGGAAAACAACACAGCACTGGCTGCTCACCGTGCTCTTTCGCGTGGAGCATGTTACGCGTGCAACGTAAATGTCTCAACGCGGACATGCGGGTGTCCGTGTTGTACTCAGGTGCGGCTTATATATGTACAAAGTTTTGTACATGTATAAGCCGCTTCTCTCCCGTAGTTTACTCACATGTTTTTCTTTGTAAATATGGCGCTCAATAGTCTGCATTCTACGGTAAATTTTCATTGTTCACTTCAAAATATTGTGTTTAATTTATTTTTGAACCAGTTCAATGACAAATAGTCCAACTGTGTAACATAATAGCTTACATACTGTAAGGTACGGTAAGAAAAGTATAAGCCATATCCACATATATCTGAGTTACGATCTGTTTTCCCCCAGTTCGCAACTCTAATTCATGACACAATACAGTGATCCCTCGTTTATCGCAGGAGTTGCGTTCCAAAAATAACACGCGAAAAGTGAAATCCGTGAAGTAGTCAGCTTTATTTTTTTATTATTTTACAATGCAATACTGAACTATGGAATGAAACCAAAAATCAAAACCTGTTTTAAAGCCCAAAATTTGTTTAAAACAATAATTTTAATATAGTAATACAAGGTTGGAAACATTGTCACTGGTGTATTTCACAGTCTGTGCCTCTTGGTCCTGACTCCGCTCCGCTGTAGCCTCTGTTTCTACTGAAGGCGCAGGAGAAGAACATTGTTATGGGGAGTTGTTGGTGCTCTTTCTTTTTCTGAGCAAGAAGATTTTTATAAACGGATATGCCACCTTCGATTATATTTGAGAACTAGACAACAGTAAAGCCCCTGAGCCAATCAGGATCAGTGTTGCCAGATTTTACTGACAGTTTCCAGCCCAAAGTCCATATAAAATAAAACAAATAAATAAATATAAAAACCAGCCCAAATTATAAACTTTCCAAAATTACTATTTAAATGGCATACAAAGCACAGTTGCAACCGTAAAATCATGAACAAACCAACAGTACACAACCAGATAAACATATAGACCACAGTCGGGCCCTTAGCCCTCCTTATTTGGCAACTATACAGTACCACTATCTGATTGTGTGGTGCGTTTAAAGTTGACAGGTTAGACATGTTTGACTAATATATACTGAATATGATTGTATTTAAGATACTACTACACATTTTGCCTATTTTGTCCCCTGTTTGACAATCTTCAGCTCGGGGTGGTTCTCCCATTACTTCCAATACATTTTCTTGTATTTCCCCCACTTAGGAATCTTGTTTTAAATCCTGTGTCTCACTCCAGCCGTGAGATAAACTGACCTCGCCTTAAACCCTAAACGTTAAGCAGGAACCCAACGTCAAACCCAAGGGTGCGCAGACTGAGCCGATGTTTATTGTTTCCATCCAATCAGAGGTCGATTAGACATTTTGACTGACAACCAGCACAACCAATGTCACTATTGCAAACCATTCAATATTCAATTTCTATAATTACTCTACTCTATTATTCTATTTAATATTCTATCAACAACTCAATCAATAATACACAAATATTTATGAAGATATTAATCTATTTTGCATTTTCAAATTCCCGCCTGAAACATCCAAAAATAGTCCAAAATATACGCACCCGCCCAACGCTATTTTTTTCCGCCCGAAGCCAACAAAAGGAGCCCAATTGGGCGGAAAACCGCCCAATCTGGCAACACTGATCAGGATTCAGAGCACAATGCACTGTAAAAATATCCACACTGTAAAAAAAAAATCCGTGAAGCAGCGAAGCCGTGAAAGATGAAACGCGATATAGCGAGGGATCACTGTACACACATTTGCCTTCGGAATTTCTCGACAGCATCATACGTTCTCCGTTTCTGTGACCATAGTCCTACAACTCCGGCAAGTACACCTAAAACGAATGAAAATTGCTCATACTAATGCTATACAGGAATAACATGATAGATACGACAGACAGGCTACGTCACAGGTTGGGAGGGGGAGGCAGCCTGCTCTCTGTTCGGGGGGGTCAGATCTCAGAGTGAGCCGTTTGCTTTTGCAAGGAGGGGGGCCAGTCCAAGAAATGGGTGTTTTTTGGAAACTGTTATGGATATTACACAACGCAAAAATTTTATCAACAAAGCCCTTAGGATAGACTGTTTAATGGGGAAAATAGCAGAATATGGGTCCTTTAAACATTGACTTGCCGTGTCTGTACGTAGCAAAACGGCACTTTTAGGGGTGAACATTTACAGGTGCGTCTGATTTGTCAAAAGTAAAAACAAGCTCAGGCGCAAAAGAAACGCAAGATTAATTAATTTAAACATTTGAACCATTTGCCTCTTTTTGCCACAGAGCCGCACTTCTTTTGTAAACGCGCTGTGACCATACTATTTGTCCCGGAAATACGATTCGTCCGGAAGTCCAATTGCCAGCATGCGCAGTACGAAATAAAGTATAAAATATTTTTTTACGGTGGTGTTCTTTTTATATTATGTAAAGTTCCAATCTTTGTATTTATTTATATACAAGGAAATACCGTTTTTATATTTATTTATCACTTTTGAAGTGTTAAACCGCAGGCGTTCGCTACGCAGTTGTGTAGTGACGCATTCAAGGAAATGGAAAGATATACGAATATAAAAAATGACTTTGATTGTTCAGATTTGTTTAGATACTTTAAGGAAAAATATTAGAAAAATGTATTAAGATAATGACCACGTTTTTCTGCTCTATTTATATGGAATAAGATTTATATAACGACCTGTAATGAAGAGCTGCAGCTCTGAGCATGTGCCTCCATGACGTCAAAGTCAGAGGGAGATTTACATTTTAAATCGCCTCTGATTTTGTTTCGCACAGGTCGTTATATAAATCTTATTCCATTTAAATAGAGCAGAAAAACGTGGTCCTTATCTTAATACATTTTTCTTTAAAGTATCTAAACAAATCTGAACAATCAAAGTCATTTTTTATATTCGTATATCTTTCCATTTCCTTGAATGCGTCACAACAAAACTGCGTAGCGAACACCTGCGGTTTAACGCTTCAAAAGTGATAAATAAATATAAAAACGGTATTTCCTTGTATAGAATAAATACAAAGATTGGAACTTTACATAATATAAAAAGAACACCACCGTAAAAAAATATTTTATACTTTATTTCGTACTGCGCATGCTTGCAATTGGACTTCCGGACGAATCGTATTTCCGGGACGAATAGTATGGTCACACGCACTTCTGGTTTGACAAGAACCCGTTAAAGCTAAAGGCGAACGAGGGAAAAGTCTCATCGCTAAAATATTATATAAAGTAGATTGATTTGTGTAAAATGTTTAATGTAGACGAGCAACAACAAGTCAGCAACGCACTGATTTCCTGGGCGGACTGAAAACGTTTTTTTTAGTCCGTGTAGAATTTATTTTCTGTTGAGCTCGTCTGCTCCATGTAAACTACAACGGAAACAAGATGGCGGCGCGTACGGCAACTTCCGGAATAAGGTGAATATTGTGCAGCCCTAATTTAAGTCATAATTAGACAAAAACCTTCATGTTGACTTTAAGGAGAGTAAGGTAGTGTGTCCAACAACAAGTTCAAATGTGTTTTCTTGTGATTTTAACTCATTCATTGTCATGGTGGGGAAGTGTCTTGCTCAAGGACATATAAAGAAATGGATTGGTACCAACAACTGCCCTAAGATTACAACTGCAGTGTGTCATTTCTTGTTGCGTGTGTTTTGTACGTTTACCTTCTACTTTTACACAATTTACAGATATATTTCGTTCTTCCCGAAAACATGAACTCAAGGCAAACAAACTCCAGGTCAAAAATCTGGACTTTTGTTCTTTGCGGAGGACGGACTGAGTAAACCGTCCCAAATCCCGGCCCAGGGGATCGATCGAGACCTGGTTCGAGTCCAAGTCCATGTCTGGGTCGAGGTCGAGGTCCAAGCGGAGGGGATAAAAACCAGGGGGCAAAAGCGGTCTGGATCCAAGAGAAGCGCTAGACGTGAAGATGAAGCTGTTCCTGCTGCTGGTTCTGCTCGGCTGTGGAGCCTGGGCCCAAGACTTGGATTATGATGATTATGACGCAGTAAGAAACCAGGACTGAACCAGGACTAAACCAGGACTAAACCAGGACTGAACCAGGACTAAACCAGGACTAAACCTGGACTGAACCAGGACTAAACCAGGACTGAACAAGGACTAAACCAGGACTGAACCAGGACTAAACCTGGACTGAACAAGGACTGAACAAGGACTAAACCAGGACTGAACCAGGACTAAACCAGGACTAAACCTGGACTAAACCTGGACTGAACCAGGACTAAACCTGGACTGAACCAGGACTAAACCGGGACTGAACAAGGACTGAACCGGGACTAAACCAGGACTGAACCGGGACTAAACCAGGACTAAACCAGGACTGAACCGGGACTGAACCAGGACTGAATCGGGACTAAACCAGGACTAAATCAGGAGTAAACCAGGACTAAACCAAGATTGAAATAGGACTGAACCAGAACTAAACCAGGACTGAACCAGGACCAAAATAGGACTGAACCAGAGCTGAACAAGGACTAAACCTGGACTAAACCAGGACTGAACCGGGACTAAACCAGGACTGAACCGGGACTGAACCTGGACTGAACCGGGACTAAACCAGGACTGAACCAGGACCAAAATAGGACTGAACCAGAGATGAACAAGGACTAAACCTGGACTGAACGAGAGCTGAACCTGGACTAAACCAGGGCTAAACAAGGACTAAACCAGAAGTGAACCAGAGCTGAACCTGGACTAAACCAGGGCTAAACAAGGACTAAACCTGGACTGAACCAGAGCTGAACCTGGACTAAACCAGGGCTAAACAAGGACTAAACCTGGACTGAACCAGAGCTGAACCAGGGCTGAACTAGGACTAAACCAGCTCTAAACCAGTACTTAAGTGGGACTAAACCAGGAATAAATCAAGACTAAACCAGGGATGAACCTGAAATAGAGCAATAATAGATCCAGACCAAACCAGGATTGAACTAGGACCAGGACTAGATAAAACCAGGAGTCTGGTCTAAACTTGGACTCACTGAACGACTAAGGGCGCATGTCTTTTTTGTCATAGTTTTTAGCCTGGTTTAAGTCCAAATGTGAACTTGATTTGGTCTTAGATTAGTTCTGGTGTTGTCCAGATTTGATTTTGGATTCAGTCCCAGTTTTGTCTCGATTTTGCAGGTTTGAATCAGGATCAAATCAGGACTAAATCAACCAAATAAACTCAAATAAACTAAACTAAAATCAAATACATCAGGGAAAAGAAACTTGACCCAGACATAAAGACTTGGACCAAAGTAGGCCTTACTAAAGGACCAGGATTAATTCTGGTTTGAACCTACTAAAGACAAAGCTCAAACCCAAAAGTCTTTACTTTGATTTCGTACTTTTCAATTTCATTTTAATAATTTGTTTTTTCCTCCCAACAGGACGGAAAGAAGGTGGCCTCCACGGTTTGTAACTTCTTTTATTATTTATTTATCTTAAACTGTTCATCTAGTGTAGACAGAGTTCCTCCAGGCACTTGTAACTTCTTTATTTATCTTTAATGGGAGCTCATACTAATATTTTGGATGTTTCTATAAATGTACGTTTTGTGTCCAGAATGACTCAGCGACAGTCGACGCTCGCGGTCATCGTCCTCTGGCCAAAGGTCGAGAGCTTTATCAGACGAACCGATACAACCCCCCTCCAATCAGCTCCGGGGGAAGGTACAAATACCACTAGTACTACTTCAACTCGGCCTACTACTACTACTACTACTACTACTACTACTACTACTACTACTATAATAGGCCACGTACCATTGAAAATACAAGGATAATTTACAGCAACTGACAGTTTTATGACAGTTTAAAGCAGGGGTGTCCAAACTTTTTCCATCGAGGGCCGCGTATTGACATACAGACCAATCGGAGGGCCACAAATTAACCGTGAAACGTTAAAAAAGCTGCGTTTATCTGATGTTTTAAGCACCACCACATCTACATTTAGTCTCAGTGCCTTAATATCAGGTCTGTATTGCACCAAAATGTTAGTTATTTCGGTTAAAATTGTAGAAAATGTTAAATTTGCTGTAAAAAGTACTTCTCGGGATAATGTGGGCCAATTCACCAGGAAGCCTGAGGGCCAAGAAAAATTGGTATGAGGGCCGCATTTGGCCCCCGGGCCTTAGTTTGGACATGCCTGGTTTAAACCATAATTCAACAAAATAAATGTGTTATCGGGTATTATTATTCGTCAAATCAAAACTATTGTGTAATTTATATGGATTTTAGCCCTTGTTTACAGTCTGGTTGCTATGGTAACAGTTGTGGAATCACCAGTTGCTCATGTTCAACCAGGAAGTAACGCTATAAACATCACAAAAGCTATCAAACTGGGGACAAACAGGCAAAATGTTTAGTAAAATCTTAAATGTAATCATGTTCACTACGTTTTAGTCGAATGTGTGTCGAACGTGTCGTATGCACTTTAAATTATTTTCTTTTGTTTGTGTTGAGGTATCGCGGGCGTCCAGGGACCACCACAGTGACCGGCCCACAGGAGCAGGAGAAAGTGGAGCAGCCGGACAGCGGAGGATGTACCCACGGCATGGATGAGATGGTACTGAACCAGGACTGAGACTGGACTGAACCAGCGACTAAACTGGGATGGAAACAGGACAGAAATAGGATTAAATCAGGACTGAAACTGGACTGAACCAGGACTAAACCAGGGCTAAACCAGGACTGAACCAGCAACTAAACTGGGACTGAAACAGGACTGAAATAGGATTAAATCAGGACTGAATCTGGACTAAACCAGGACTAAACCAGGGCTAAACCAGGACTGAACCAGCAACTAAACTGGGACTGAAACAGGACTGAAATAGGATTAAATCAGGACTGAAACTGGACTAAACCAGGACTAAACCAGGGCTAAACCAGGACTGAACCAGCAACTAAACTGGGACTGAAACAGGACTGAAATAGGATTAAATCAGGACTGAAACTGGACTAAACCAGGACTAAACCAGGACTAAACCAGGACTGAACCAGCAACTAAACTGGGACTGAAACAGGACTGAAACAGGACTGAAATAGGATTAAATCAGGACTGAAACTGGACTAAACCAGGGCTGAACCAGCATGAAACAGGACTAAACCATGAAACAGGACTAAACCAGGACTGAACTAGGTCTGAACCAGGCTTGACCCTAGACTGAAACAGCTCTAAATCGGGACTAAACCAGGACTAAACCTGGACGGAAACAGGACTGAGAGAGGACTAAAAGAGGACTGAAACAGGACTGTACTGAAACTGGAAAACAGGACTGAATCAGACCTGAGTAGACTAAACCAGGACTAAACCAGGGCTAAACCAGGACTGAACCAGCAACTAAACTGGGACTGAAACAGGACTGAAATAGGATTAAATCAGGACTGAAACTGGACTAAACCAGGACTGAACCAGCATGAAACAGGACTAAACCAGGACTAAACCATGAAACAGGACTAAACCAGGACTGAACTAGGTCTGAACCAGGCTTGACCCTAGACTGAAACAGCTCTAAATCGGGACTAAACCAGGACTAAACCTGGACGGAAACAGGACTGTACCGGGACTGAAACTGGGACCAAACCAGTACTGAAACAGGACTGAATCAGACCTGACTGTAGACTTAAACGGCTCTAAATCGGGATTAAACCAGGACTAAACCAGGACTCAAAAACAAGGCTTATACTAGGACTAAACCAGGACTGAAACTGGACTGGACTATGTCTGAACCAGAACTAAACCAGGACTAAAACTGTACTAAAGCAAGACTGAACCAGGAATAAACCAGGACAAAACCAGGCCTGACCCTAGACCGAGGCCAGGACTAAACTGAGACCAAACCAGGACTGAAACAGGACTAAATCATGACTGAAAAACGAGGATAACACTAGAACTAAACCAGAACTAAACCAGGACTAAAACAGTACTGAACTAGGTCTAAACTAGGACTAAACAAGAACTGAACCAGGACTGAAGCAGGGCTAAAACCAGGACTTTTCTCGGACAGAATCAGGACTAAACCAGGATCGAAAGGTGACCAAACTATGACAGAACAAAGACTGAACTAAAAGAGGACTTAATGTGGCACTGAACCCGGACTAAACCAGGACTGAACCCAAATTAAATACTATTTCGTGCATTTTCAGGGCGTGCTGTGTCCAAACGGCTGTGAGCTGAAAACCATGCTCCAGAAACAAGAAAGGAACGTCAAAACTGTAAGAATGTCCACAACCAAACTGTATTTATCTCTCGTTTTGCAGTTTTTGTAGCGCATGTTGTTGTTTTTTTGCAGAGCGTCACAGAATTGCGCCCCCAGGTGGAGGATCTGTCACGAGAGTCCAATAATATTTTTAACTACGTCGACCGCCTCTCCAACAACCTGAGAGAGAGACAGAGGATCATCAGCGGTGAGTTCAGCTTCGACCTGCCGCAGAAGCACAGAATCAAGTTTGAATCGCGAGAATTCAAAACAGTTTGATCACGTTTTGAAAGTGTTTTGACATTTTGTTGTTGTTAAGATGAGACGCTGCAGGTGAATAGGAAAAATCTTAAATTTAAAGATCTTAAATTGAAACTTCTCCTGTAGTTTACTCACATAAATGTAAGAAAAAAATATATTACACGTTTTTCATCATGTCATGTTTTCATGTAGAAATAAGGCATTTTATCTGTAAAAACGGCCAAAATTGCACATATTTGGGACATTTAAATCTAAAATATTTACAGAACCAGGTTTAAATTTCTTCTTAATTTTTCATTTTGTATACAGATTTGTTACTTAAAAAATAAATTTAAAAAAATAAAAAAAGAGGGGATTTGGGATTTCTTATTTTTTATTTGATTGAAAATTGGCCTAAAAATTCTGACTTCGCGTCATTTTATTAACGTGAAACTTGGTTTTAGAATTAGATATGGACGAATCCTTGAGTACGTTTTGTCCAGATTGTTCAGTTTGGTGTAGGATCTACTTTAAGGCTGATCTTTATGTCTCGAGGGAGAAAAATGCATTTTAAGAAAACGTCCTTTGAAGTTACAATGTCCCAGAGAAATCTATGGACGAAGTGGATTCAACGGAAGAATAAAACATCTTTAGGAGCAGATTGTTGGAAAAAAAAAGTTTTGCCTGCAGTGTCTCGCTTTAAATTAGGAAAAAAATCTTAAATTTAAAGTTAGAAATTTGAAACTTCTCCTGTAGTTTACTCACATAAATGTAAGAAAAAAAAAGTTTTTATTCATGCAATGTTTTCATGTAGAAATAAGGCATTTTATGTGTTTGCATGTAGTTTTTGAGAATCTAGATTTGACAGAAAATTGGCCTAAATAATAAAATGTTGCCTCTTTTTTTTTTTTTTTAAACTTTAATAAATTGAGTTTAGAATTAGATATCAACAAATCCCTCTGTATGTTTTGTCAGAATATTGTTGAGTCCCAGTACAGTACAGTTTGGTGTAGGATCTACTTTAAAACTGTAGAAAAATGTATTTTAAGTGGATTCAATGGAAGAATAAAACATCTTCAGGACAGGTTTGTTGTTTCCACATGAAAGCAAACTGACCAAAAAACTGCCAGTCATGTCTTGCCTTAAATAAATCTCGACTATTTTTGCAGCTAATCTCTCTCTGCTCGACTAAATCCGTTTTGTTTTGGTAGAGAACAATAACGTGGTGGTGCAGTACACAGACCGAGTGGAGGAGCAGCACGCCTACATCAAAGACACGGTGGACACTCTGCTCCCGTCCAACATCAGAGTCCTGCAGGTAACACCGGCACAGTTTGCATGTTCTGTCTGTGTCTGGGGTGGTTGGCAGTTTACCCATGAACTGCAAACAGTGTTGGGAAGTAAATATATGGAAAACAGGACTGAAACAGGACTAAACCAGGACTGAACCAGGACTAAACCACATGACTGAAGAAGGACTGAAACACGACTGAAACAAGACTGAAACAGGACTGAAACAGGACTAAAACAGGACTAAACCACATGACTGAAACAGGACTAAACCAGGACTAAACCACATGACTGAAACAGGAACTGAACCAGGACTAAACCACATGACTGAAACAGGACTAAAGCAGGACGAAACCAGGTCTGAAACAAGACTGAAACAGGACTGAACCAGGACTAAAACAGGACTGAAACAAGACTGAAACAGGACTGAACCACATGACTGAAACAGGACTAAAGCAGGACGAAACCAGGTCTGAAACAGGACTGAAACATGACTGAACCAGGACTGAAACAGGACTGAACCAAGACTAAAACTGGACTGAAACACGACTAAACCAGGACTGAAACAAGACTGAAACACGACTAAACCAGGACTGAAACAAGACTGAAACACGATAAAACTGGGTCTGAAACAAGACTGAAACAAGGACTAAACCAGGTCTGAAACACGACCGAAAACATGACTAAAGTAGGACGAAAGCAGGACTGAACCAGGACTAAAACACGACTAAACCAGGTCTGAAACAGGACTGAAACACTATTAAACCAGGTGTGAAACACGACTAAACCGGAAATAAACCAGGACTAAAACACATCTAAACCTGGTCTCAAACAGGACTGAACCAGGACTAAACCTGAACTAAACCAGGACTAAATTGTGGCAAAACCAGGTCTGAACCAGGACTGAACCAGGACTGAAACTGTCTTGATTTTAGGATATTAATCTTAATTTCACACATTCTGACTTGTTAAGATACGTTAAGACTATTTATGTTATAGAACTAGGTCATTTTACTTGTCTCAAACCGTTTCTGATTTGTTTCAACACATTAGTCAATTCAAGTCAAGTTAAATGTATTTATAAAGCACATTTAAAAACAACCACAATGGCCCAAAGTGCTGTACAGACACAATATAAAACACAATAAGACAAAAACAGAACATGCAGAAACGAGCTAAAATGAAATGCAATACAAATGTTCTGCTCAGCTTGTGTTAAAAGCCCGTGCAAACAAATGGGTTTTTAACAAAGTCTTAAAAATATTCAAAGATTGTGCTGTTCTAACGCTCAAAGGAAGACTGTTCCAGAGTCTGGGACCTGCCACATAGAAAGCCCTGTCCCCTCGGGTTTTTAACCGTGATCTCGGGACATTACTTCTCACTTCAAGACAAATTATCTGCCAATGAGTTAAGAAAAACTAGTGAAATATTCCGCATCACATCAACAATTAAATCTAAAATCTACTCAAATCCAGATGAAACTGATAAATTCAAATAATTTTAAGCGAGGCTAGATATAATTATTCATTTTTTTACAGTGAAAAAGCATCACAATTTTGCTGTTACTCACAATTATTGAAACCAAATAATAGTGAAACGGTTATTTTTCTTTCATTCACATCGCGCAAGTTTCATGAAATCCAACTTTACGAAAGAAGGAGTCAAAATAATGACATAAACAGACGAAAAAAATAAGCATTTTCCATATCGGATTTACTTTCTTGGGATTATTCATTCAATTCTTTGATTATTGTGAGCTGAACAATCAAAGTTTTCGATTACCCAAATAATCCCAACATTGATAAATCGAATCCGTAGCTTCCTGCAGGAACAATCAAACGCACCTTAACCGTAATAATCTATCTTTGTCCCGTAATGGCAGGGCGTCCTGGATAAGATCCGACAGAAGATCCAAAAGCTGGAGAAGGCCATTCAGACTCAGACCAAGTCCTGCCAAGAGCCGTGCAAGACCAAGTGCCCCATCCCTGTGGTCTCCGGTGAGAATCTGACCTCTGACCTCCTCCTGAGCATCTTCTGCTTCAAAGCATCACAGAGCTGCTCTTTGCTCTTCATCTTCTGCTCTTTTGCTCTTTGTCTTCTGCTCTTTGCTCTTCATCTTCTGCTCTTTTGCTCTTCATCTTCTGCTCTTTTGCTCTTCATCTTCTGCTCTTCTGCTCTTCATCTTCTGCTCTTCATCTTCTGCACTTTTGCTCTTCATCTTCTGCTCTTTTCTGCTCTTCGTCTTCTGCTCTTTGCTCTTCATCTTCTGTTCATCTTCTGCTCTTTGCTCTTCATCTTCTGTTCTTTTGCTCTTCATCTTCTGCACTTTTGCTCTTCATCTTTTGCTCTTCATCTTCTGCACTTTTGCTCTTTATCTTCTGCTCTTTGCTCTTCATCTTCTGCTCTTTGCTCTTCATCTTCTGCTCTTTGCTCTTCATCTTCTGCTCTTCATCTTCTGCTCTTCATCTTCTGCTCTTTTGCTCTTCATCTTCTGCTCTTCATCTTCTGCTCTTAAACTCTTCATCTTCTGCTCTTTTGCTCTTCATCTTCTGCTCTTCATCTTCTGCTCTTAAACTCTTCATCTTCTGCTCTTTTGCTCTTCATCTTCTGCTCTTCATCTTCTGCTCTTAAACTCTTCATCTTCTGCTCTTTTGCTCTTCATCTGAGCCTTCTGTCTCCTGCTCTATTCGTCTACACATCAAAAACTTCAAATCTACACGAGTTAAAATGACTCAAGTTCAGAGCTTTTGTCTTAATTTCAGTTGTTTTGACCAGTTCAGTCGTATTTACTTAAAGTGCGCATGACACGTTTTTACGATTTTGACTTTATTCAGTGTATTAATACCTGTTGTAAATATAAATTATAGTTTTGCACAGATCAGGTCGCTGTTTGTGGAGAAAAGTTGAAAATCTGTTGAAAATCACAGGAAGTAAACAAACTGATGACATCACACTGGGGAGACAAAGGTTATGCATAATTTACACAAAATAAACTACTTTTTTGACCCTTTAAACATTGATTCAACAAAATAAAGGCGTTCACATTAGTTTTGTTTGTCAAATGAAAAAAAAAAATCTGTTTTGGTACAGTGTACAGGATGGTTTCTTCATAATTTGTGTGATGTCATCATTTACAATCAGGAAGTAAAATAAAAAACCTAAAAAAATAGCTAAACTGAGGTAAAATGAGTAAAGATTTTAGCAGAATTTGAAACATATTTATCTTAACTGCATTTCAGTTAAATGTTTAGTCCAACCTGTCAGAGGCACTTTAATACCATATCTATTATTTATTTTAGTTGTTAGGTGTTTTTAACTTGTTCCAAAACATTTCTTCTCATTTCCAGACACATTTTTTGCCAATGGGGAAAGAAATGTTCTCTTACCTTTTTGTATACAGTCAAAAAAGTCTTATAACAACTTAAATATTCTGTGTCACTTTAAATATAGATACTGTAGGAATTCAAAGGGAATTTATCCATTCATTTTAATGCAGAACAGCTGCAACTGCAACTGCAACTGTTTAACAACTGCAAGAGCAAACACCGACTTTAGGAGCTTTATTGTGTCGATACAACTAAATCTAAATTATTATTCTGAAATCGTCGTTTCAGATGAGCATAGACATTGAGTTTTTGCAGTGTACACTTGAAAAAATGACCACATGCAATAAGTGCTTGGAATAAGGAGTATTTATCTTGCTTTTTTAGTATATTTTGACAGTTTTGAAATAAGATTGCCATGGGAAAAATTATAAAATGACATATTCAACAACAACAACACAGAAAATGATGAAGTGATTCAATTAAGCAGTGTTATCTTTGAGTATCTTTCACAACGTTTACAATCAAACCAAGATAATTTATGCTTGTTCCTTTGGCAATCTCATTTTAAAACAGTCGAAATATAGTCAAAACTAGATAAATATTCCTTACATCAAGCATCTATTAACTTCCTGTTTCAGATGTTCATTATTTCCAGTGCTCCTCTGCCTCTTTCCTTAAGGTTTTGTTGATTTCAGGTAAAGAATGTGAGGACATCTACCGCCGAGGAGGCCTGAAGTCTCAGATGTACTTGGTCCGTCCGTCTGCCGAGGGCCCGGCCTTCAGAGTCTACTGCGACCAGGAGTCGCAGAACGGAGGTACTTACTGTGGCTTTATCAATCTTGGTATTTAGAGGACACATATTCTGCTACAGTGACTTTTTTTTTTAGCTTTAAACCATGTTCTAACAATGTTCTGTCATCAAAAATACATCTGAAGTAGCGTTGGCATTGACGCTGTTTTGAGGTATCCTGGTTTTTTTCATTCATTTTCTACCGCTTATTCCCGTTAGGGGTCGCGGGTGACTGGAGCCTATCCCAGTGACTTTGGGCCTTAGGCGGGGTACACCCTGGACAGTGGCCAACTCGTCGCAGGGCTGACACAGAGAGACAGACAAGGACAGACAACCATTCACTCTCACATTCATTCACTAGGGACAATTTAGAGTTCTCAATTAACCTACACAGTCATGTCTTTGGACGGTGGGAGGAGCCGGAGAACCCGGAGAGAACCCACGGTAACACGGGGAGGACATGCAGACTCCACTCAGAGAGAGCGTGTGATGTTAGGGTGGCTCGGAATTCGAAACCACGATGTTGGGGTGGTCTGGGATTCGAACCCACAATCTCCTTATTGAGAGGCAGAAGCTCTAACCGCTCTGCCACCGTGCACCCCTGGTTTGAGAATCCCTATTTCATACGACCCTTATCCGAGAATCTTCCGCTGTTTTAGGTCCTTAATGGTCCCATAACATGCAAAATCGACTTTTCAGAGGTTTTAACCTTCCTACGGTGCTATTTGGGCCTCGTATGTTATGCCCAAAGTGGTTTTTTGATTGATTCCCGCATGTTTTCACTAGAGAACTGTCTTTTCCGTCCCCCTCGGCTGAGCAGCAGACGGGGGCTCCTCACTAAGATGACGCGCTTCACCAGGATGACGTGGTGTTTAAGCCACGCCTCCAGGAAGCGCGCAGCCGCAATAATAAAAACAGCTAATGCTAACGCTACACAGTAATTACACGATGGATACGACAGACAGAAGAGTTAGCTTGTTATTTACCAAACGGCAACGTCCGTCGTCGAGGTACTGGAGCACGTCAAACTCCAGGTCAGATCCAGGACGTAGGACTCAGCACGACGCACCGTCAGGACGGATAAAAGGTTTATTCAGTGTTTGTGTATCGCTGTTTACCGGAGCACACGGCACATGCGCAGTATCTCCGCTCTAGGCTGGGTCACGGGTTGGGAGGGGGAGGCGCGCGGGTTGGGCGGGGGAGGCAGACTGCTCTCTGTTCGGGGGGTCAGATCTCAGAGTGAGCCGTTTGCTTTTACAAGGAGGGGGGCCAGTCCAAGAAATGGGTGTTTTTTGTAAACTGTTATGTTATGGATATTGCACAACACAAAAAATTATCAACAAAGCACTTAGAATAGACTGTGTGAAGGGGAAATAGCAGAATATGGGACCTTTAAATCATCGCCAGACTAGTTCTGAGCATTTCGAACGCCTAAACCCGATCGCTGCTACAACTAGCTTAATTATAGCGTGTCACACAGTCTCTTCAAGTGATGACATAACAAAATTTACCATCTACTGGCTTTATAAACTGCAGACAGCAGCGAAACTTGTTCATTTAGTGAGAAGGTAAATTTAAAGGTACCCCAGAGCATGTTTAAAGGCTAATATCAATATGAAAAATATCAATATTGCTTCTTTTAAAGGACACATATTCTGCTACAGTGAGCTTTTTCAGCTTTAAACCATGTTCTAATAACGTTCCGTCATCAAAAACACACCTGAAGTAACATTCAGTTGCATTCATGCTGTTTTCAGGAATGTTTATTAAAAAATCCTCACCCTCCGAGCGTCAAACACACTTCCTGCCAAACTTCCTGGATTTTCGGATCATCTACATCATTTATCCGAGAATCGTCCGCTGTTTTTAGTCCTTATATCATCATTTAACTCGTTCTGAGCATTTCTGCCTCTAAACACGATAACTGCTGCAGCAAATCCACATCACAACGTCTTTTCAGCGCAAACTTCACTAAATTGTATATAGGGCTGGCGCCATCTGCTGGTTGGATGCACTCAGCAAATATCATTTCATGCAAGGCAGTCATTGAATGAATAAGAAACAGTTTTTTGTTTGAGATGCCAAATTTAAGGTGCTCCAGAGCATGTTTAAAGGCTAATAACAATATGAAAATGCAGAATATTGTGTTCTTTACGTTTCAGTTCAGGAAAGTATGTAATTGTGTATTTAAATGTTTCCCAAGGCTGGCTGCTGATTCAGAACCGGTTGGACGGCAGTGTGGACTTTGGGCGCCGCTGGGACGATTACAGGAGAGGATTCGGAAACATCGCGCTGGACGTCGGCAAAGGACACTGTGAAACTCCAGGTACGACAAGATACTCCCCAAACCAAACCGGCTCGGATCCTTTTAGACTGGTTCAGGTCCCTCTAAACCTCTTACAGGTTTGTACAGATGCTTGAAATCCTTGAAAATGCTTTCTGTGTTGTTTTCAAGGTTGGGAAACTGAAAAAATGCTTCATTCATCCTAGTTTTATGAATCCTGGATAGAAAATCTTCACCCTCCGAGTGTCAAAAACAATCAATTTTGTTCTAAAACATGAAAAGTGAAAGAATAGAGACTCAAGAGCGTGTGTAAAGGCCAATAACATAGAAATAATGCCTAATATTTGTCCTTTAAAGTACTCTGACTCTAACTACACTCTAACTGCAGATACAGTAGGACTGTTTCGTTAGAGTTATGTTGTTATACACGATCCTTAAAGATGAGTTTTGCATCTGTGGTGTTCATTCAAGTGAGAAGGACATGAGTTAGCCTTGATATAATGACTTTATTAATTACTTGCTTTTCCTCAGAACACAAAGTCTGATTAGGTTGTTGTCGCTAGTTTTATTGTAAAACTGCAACAACAAAAAAGTCAGAGGCTGAGTTGAGCGTAAAGACTGGAAAAAAACTGGCAGGTACTGTATACCTTGAAGGTGCTTGAAAAGTGCTTGAATTTTGTGTTTGAAAAGTGGCATGAACCTCTTTCTTCTTTGTGCAGGTGAATACTGGCTCGGAAACGACAGAATCAGTCAGATCTCTAAACTGGGCCCCACTGAGCTGCTGGTGGAGATGCAGGACTGGAGCGGCGCCAAGGTACAGTCACAAAACGTTAATCTGACTTCAAATTTGTTCATCTCAATACCATTTTACAATTTTGCTCTGTAGTTTCCTTCATTTAGTGCACATTCTTTTCACATTTTTGCTCTTCTTTGAGTTATTTCTTACTGAACGTCTGTGGCATTGGTATTTTCCAACTTAAGACCTGGTTTAGCCTCAGTTTAGACCTGGAACAATCAAGTTATAGACCCAGTTTAGATCTGGTGGTACTTAGAAAACCAAATCTTTTCTCTGTGATACTTGATATAAAAGTATTCTCAATCGATTCATTGATTTTACACTGACGTAGCGAAAACCCCACAGAGGTACAATTAGACAGAAGTACTTGAGCTAACACTGACCTAATACTGAGCTAACACACTGAGCTAACACTGAGCTGACATTGACGCTAACACTGAGCTAACACTGACCTAGTACCGAGCTCACTCTAAGCTAAGACACTGAGCAAACGCAGCACTAACACAGAGCTGACACTGAGCTACCACAAGGCTAACACTGAGCTACCACAAGGCTAACACAGAGCTGACACAAGGCTAACACAGAGCTGACACAGAGCTAGCAAAGAGCTGACACTGAGCTAACGCTGGGCTAACACAGAGCTAACACAGAACTGACACTGCGCTAATGCAAAGCTAAAACTGAGCTAACACAGAGCTGACACTGAGCTAACGCTGGGCTAACACAGAGCTAACACAGAACTGACACTGCGCTAATGCAAAGCTAAAACTGAGCTAACACAGAGCTGACACTGAGCTAATGCTAGGCTAACACAGACCTGACACTGAGATATCACTGAATCACTGAGCTAATGCAGAGCTGACACAGAACTGACACTGAGCTTACACTGAGCTAACACTGAGCTAATGCTGGGCTAACACAGAGCTAACAGAGAACTGACACTGAGCTAACACTGAGCTAACACAGAGCTGACACTGAGCTAACACTGAGCGCTAACACAGAGCTAACACAGAGCTGACACTGAGCTAATGCAGAGCTGACACTGAGCTAATGCAGCGCTAACACAGAGCTAATACAGAGTTGACACTGAGCTAATGCAGAGCTGACACAGAGCTGACACTGAGCTAACACTGAGCTAATGCGGCGCTAACGCAGAGCTAACACTGAGCTAACACTCAACCAAAAATACATGTGTCTTAAATAGTAAAGTCTTTTTTGTGCTTCAGGTGCACGCTCAGTACCAGCAGTTCACGGTTCAGTCTGACACCACAAACTACGTTCTGTCGGTGGATATCTACAGCGGCACGGCGGGGAACTGTTTCCTGGAAGGCTCCACTGAACTGTTTGGCATCAACAGGACCATGACCATCCACAACGGCATGATGTTCAGCACCTACGACCGCGACAACGACAACTGGTGAGCGCAAAACCCAACGAAAAAACAGATTCAAGGATGGGTCAAGTGCAGACAGCCAATTTAATCAGATTTTAAAACGTGAAAACAGTTGAAATCAGTTAATCTTAAACTTTATTGTTGACTTCTTATCATCCTAATTATTCTCGGTCATGAGTGCTTTTCACAACTTTCATTGGTGAGTCATAGTAAAGCTAAGAACAACTAGCATGCTAACAGCGCACTTCCTGTTTCATGGAGAATAAAATGCTCTATAATCAGATGTAGACAGCACACAGTGGACTGATTTTCTGCTTTTACTACATATCTGTACCGAAGCAAAACGAATTATCTTTATTCAATGACAGAATCAAGTACAGACCCATTAATACAAAATATTCTATAGGCTTTCCTTGACACAAATATATATACAATCCACACAAGCTAAATTAAAGGATACGTATTCTGCTATAGAGACTTTTTTGAGCTTGTTCTAAAAATATTCCGTCATCAAAAACACACCTGGAGTTTCATTCAGCTGTAATGCTGGTTAGATCTCCGATCATCAAAAAACTTTAAGCTTTAAGTCCTTAAATCATCGACAGACTTGTTCTGAGAGTCAAACACGATCACTACAAACTAATCTAGCTCACTCTCATTTTTCTGAATAAGAAAACATGTTTAGCTTTTGTAAGCACTCTGCAGCCAGTAGATGGCGCCTAAACTCAGTAAGTGCCAGGGCAAAAAGAACCGGATACAGGTGATAATTGTGTGTTTTTAGTTCTAAAACAATAATATGAAAATGCATATTTTTTTCCTTAAACAAGTGTCAGGAAATTATCACAAAGACAATTGAACCTAGACAGTCTGAGAGAACAACCTTCTACTGACTGAGAATTAAACAGGTAATCAGATACTGGCCCTTAGGCTTTTTACGTGCACGATGCACGGGGAGAGGGAGTGGCACTTCTCATCGGCTCGTCCCACCAGCAGAAGTGACGCTCTGTTCAACTCTCTGCAGTGGCGCCTCCGTCTGCTCGTCCCAGCAGCAACCTCTTCCAACTTGCCAACTCCCTTCCCCTGCCTTTTATTCAGTTTAAACAAGCATAGGTCAGCATTCCCCTGTTGCTCCCATGACCTCGCAGGGCAGGAAACAACAGCTGATAACAGAAATAGGAAACAGGTCAAAAAGACAACACTATATAAGGTTGAAAACAACATCGCTTGTACTAAACATCTAGTTGTCTATTCTGGTCGTCAGCATTTCACACGTAAGCATAGTCTTATGTGTCATTTTGACAAGCCCTTAATAAAAAATTCTCTTACAACAAGCCAAAACTACACTCTAGAAATAAAGGCACACCAGAGGTAAATGTCCTTTTACATGCTGTATGCACTGTACACTATTAGACGTGAGGAGGCACATGATTGGATTCTTACTATCGACTCTTGCTAAAATGGCCTGCGCTCATAATGATTTCGTATTATTTGTTGTTTTAGTAGTAAACATTTGTCTTATTATTCTCTTTTTTTCTCCGCAGGAACCCCGGCGACCCGTCCAAACAGTGCGCGCGGGAGGACGGCGGCGGCTGGTGGTACAACCGCTGCCACTCGGCCAATCCGAACGGCCGATACTACATAGGCGGGGCTTACACCAAACAGATGGCGCGGCACGGCACGGACGACGGCGTGGTGTGGATGAACTGGAAGGGCAGCTGGTACTCGCTCAAAGCCGTCAGCATGAAGATACGGCCCTACTTCCCGCCACAATAAACGTGAAACAAGAAGAATCACTGCGTAAACTATGATCTACACGAGTTAAAATGACTTTCCATGTGTTTTTGTCAGATTTTACGCTTTTCCCTTTACTTTGTTGTTGGTATTTCATGAATATTTTCACTTACAGCAATGTTTTTGTCCAGAAAAGATCTTGGCTATGTGTCATTTTCATCACTGAAGAGTAAAACAATTGATATTAGTGAAATGTGTGCGATTTAAACAAAACACAACTCCAAGTATGTTTTCTTTTCTTTTTGATAAAGCTTGATAATACTTTACTTTTTTTTTTTTTACTCTTATTTTGCTGGAAAGAAGTAAAAGGACAAAAGGAAGAAAAAACTATTGGAACTAACCATTACAGGAAAAATGTATTCGCTAAAAGAGTAAGAACAAAAAACTGGTAAACGAATGAAAATTTTGTTAAAATATGTTTTTTTTAAATTACACACAGACGCACGCACGCACACACACGGTTTCTAATTAAAAATACAAACTGTTGTGACACAAGTTTAACTATTTGGGGAAACCTGCGTAGAAGAACGTCTGATTAAAAGTTATTTTATCTCGCGTAGAGATTATTTTTGCAGTGTAACAGGAAGAAACACAGGACTGTCAAAATAAAAGACCTGTCTTACAAGAGTTAAGTTGTGGTGAATATTTATTTAAACGTTCTATGTTTTGTTTGTTAAAGATGTGCACATTTTATAGATTGTGTCAAACGAACAAACTAACATTCACACCAACAGAGGGTTAGTGAAGCTTTCTTAGTCCAAAAATGTCACCATGTTCATAGTTTGACTTGTGCACAACCTTTAAAATGACGTCATGTTAAAACACTTTTTTGTGACTGTATGGGGTACAGGAAGTGTCCTGTCTGTGATCACATTCCTCAAAACATACACCATGTTTCATATTCAAAAGTGTTAGTTCTCTCTTGGTGCAACAAATTAAAAACCTTTCCATACTTGATGACTGTTCATCAAACCTACTCTCGATCTTTAACAATCTACGGAGCTCTCCATAATTAAGTTTACGCCAGCTGAGTTTTCCTAGAATGTTATCGTTTTGATATTGTTTTTTGTTATAGACATGATATCGAGTTGATTGGTTCCTTAACCTCCTTTTCCCTATTTGTATGTCCCCCACTTATTTTTTAAAATTCAACACCACCAATGTCCACATCTATAACTGACCTGTGTATGTTGTTTACGTCACCTGGTTTTGGGTGACACTCCTTGCAGTTTCCATTTGTGTCCTTTGCGTCAGCCGAACCGTTCGCGAGGTCCTCCCGCTGCTCCTTTGACCTCCTCGCCCTCCGTCTGCCCCGCCCTCTGCCCCGCCCTCTGCCCCGCCCTCAGCCCTCCGTCTGCCCCGCCCTCAGCCCTGCCCTCTGCTGTGACCTGGAGCTTCTCCATCCATATTCGTGATCTGTCGTCACGTGGCACCTCAGGTTTCTCTGCAAAAGTCTCAGAAGGCAGAAGGAACACAAAAATCACCAAAACACTTGGTGTGTGCAATCTTAGTTTGAAATAAATAAACATATGAAATGACATGGAGGGCCTGGTAAATGATGACGTTATATTTTTGCAAACAAAGTTTTGAAAGAGGGTGTTCCTTCCTCTTACAAGTTATGGACTGACTTTTATCGAACAAAGTAAAGGCATTCATTAATTTGGGATGTCTTGTTTTAAAACAGTGTCGTCATCTTTGTTTCTTATTCAGCATTTGCCAGATTCTCTTCTCTTCTTTTCCCCTTCCCTTCCCTTCCCTTCAAAGAAATACAGATTTTTTACAACTATAAACTTAAAATATCCTGTATTCCTGACACTCCCCTGTTTTAAGAGTCTGCAGGAGTCTCATCATAAAGTTCTTTGCTGTGGAGAAAAAGTCACTTTACAGCAGACATATAGTGTGTCTAGTGACACTTTATACAGTGAACAGCAGTAATTCTATGAAGCTTGTATGATAATACAGGACATGCATTACTTACTTATGCCCGGTGAAAAGACAAAAGCCTCTTCAGTGTTGACCGAAGCTCAGAGTTGTATAAGTCTATAGTAATAAGTAAGTAATATGTAATAAGTCTGCTGGACGAGAGCGTGAACTCACTGTGGGGACAGAAGAGAAACGGTCACCTTTAAAACAGGCTTCGGCTGGCGACTCTTCGAACACTTCAGACAGCGGCGAGGATCCACGAGCCGGGGATGCACAGCCAGTAGCAGGCCTTGGGTTTGGAGTTTGAGGAATGTTTGCGTTCCTACTTTTGCGTGACATCTTGAATGACAAAAAAACAAAATCTGAAAAACGCCTAAAGGTAAAGTGTATTTCAAACCCACGTTTTATGAGTTGAAAATGTGCCAAAAATATTAGATAATCACAATTTACGCAGGAGCTATGTTCGACACTTCCTACTCCATGTTTCGCCGAGCCGGAAGTCAGAAATGGTCACCTTTAAGACGTCTAATTTATGAATATTTCAGTATCGCCAAAGAAAGCACTAAAGCAGAATAAATGCTTTGTACCACACTTAAATAACAACTGCTCTATATTACTAATATTGTTTTTACATGTGTTGTGGCGCCAGATGATATTCTGTACATCAGCAGAATCTGGGTCAGAGCAGTGGACACAGAGCAATCAGCACTTTCGTTATTGTCAGAAAGTAGCCTACATCATAGATTACAGTACCCAAACATTAGTGTAATGTTAATGCATAAAATACACTAAATTTACACAAGCGAAATCATATAACACTAGTCTATATTGTGGATACATTTGCAAAATGCTACTTTCACTGATCTTCACAAACACACAAGGGGTATCAGTGAGCATCTCCTTTTGGGATTGTACTAGGACAGGTGTAGTCATTTCATGATTACTTCTCGGGGTATAAAAGGACCCCTTCAAACATATGGTCGGTCTCTTGAGGGAAAGTGTGAGTATTGAGTCAGGTTAGATAGTTTAAGATAGGTTACAGTCAGTGGTAGATTAGATTAGAGTAAATAGGCATTAGATTAAAGGTTTAAGTTATTCAAGGTATAGATAGTGTTTAAGTTCAGTATAAAGTCAGTTTTAAGTTACATTTCCCATATTAAGAGAAGCCAATTGTGAGCCAGTTTTGAGTTAGATTCTTAGACAATAGTCAGTTTTGAAACAGATTAGAGTTTGATTTAGACCGAGTGATAAACAGTGAAGTCATTTTTTTATTTTTTTTTTTTGCAGAGATTGAGTAGGTAGTTGTGAGTAGAAAAGAGTCAGTTTTGAGACTGTTTTGAGTTTGAATTAGAGATAGCTATAATATATATATATATATATATATATATATATATATATATATATATATATATATATATATATATATATATATATATATATATATATAGTTTTATTTGTAGAAAATCAGTTGGGAGAAAGCTTTGACTTGGACTACAGTGATCATATTGAGTCTAGATTTAAAGTAGGCAATTGTGAGCCACATTTCAGTTAAATTTTAAGATTTGAGACAGTTTTGAGAGTTAGATAGTGTGATTAGAGCAGTATTACTTAGGGTTATTTAAAAAAAATTTAAATAGTTTAAGTCAGTAATTTTTAGGTTTTAAATAAGGAAAAGTGTATGTTTGAGATAAAGTTTAGCGATAGATATGTTTATTCTAGTTTATTGTGAGATTTATTGTGAAGGGGACAGTTGTAGGGAAAGTCTCTGGTAGGAATGGACCCTATAATTGTAGGCCAGCTGCAGGACTTCCTCGTTCATGATAGGCTGTGATGAAGGGTGAGTAGGCTACTTTCTCACGTTGCTCACATTTTGAGGGGTGGAATGTCATAAATTAGCCTGTAATTAAGTAAGTTTAGTAATTGTTTTAAGCAGTCTTTCCAACATTTACTGGTGCTGGAGTGAAATGTTTGCCTGTACATGCTGTTAGTTTGTATAATGACAGGCACAAAGCTCAAGTCTCAATTTGCTGAACTCATGGCTGTGTCAAGGCTGCACTGAAATGTCTGATTGCATCCATCTCAAAATATGTGAAAGGTGATTTAAAAGCCTATTTCTTTAAAGCTGGTGTCACAAAATGCCATTGTGTGAGTAAATAACTTGCAACAAAGTAATATTCCTCATGTCAACATGTTAACTTTGGCAGCAGTTGGCCACTTGTACTGGAGTCCATCATTAGCCTGGAACTGTGTAACTCTTTTGCCTTCTAGATGGAGCCCTTCATTACATTTGCAGGAGGCGCAAGGACAGGTCCACTTGGCCAAAGCGGTCCGTACAGCCGAGGATGCCAGTAACTTATTCACAGATTTTCATTCCAGCCCCACTGGGGGCCACTGTGGCTGGGAAAAAACCCACAGAGCCATAATTGATCGCTTCTATTCAGTATTTGCCATCTTTGTGTGTGGACTGACGTTAAAGCTTTTGCTTTTTAGATAGAACAATATCCGCCAAGTCAAAAGAGGCAGAGCAATTTGAAGGTGAAAGTGCAGTACCAGCCAAAAGAAATAAGTCCCATGTAGGTGAAACACTGTTACAAACCAAACCGTTCACTTGATTGTTTCATATGTGGGTCAGCGAGCCATTTGAGCTCATTGGAATGGATTTAGTAGACAAACTGACAAAATGGCTTTAAGTACATATGTGTACTGATAGACTACTTCACTAAATGGGCCGAAGCACACCCTTTGAAGGGGAAAACAGCTGAAGAAGTCACAAACTGCATACTGCAGCTGTTCTCCACTGAGGATTGTGACTGATCAGAGTTTAGAAATAAAGTAAGTAAAGGAATATAATGTGGCATTACAGCATTTAATCTTTTTCTCTCTGTTATAGATAAATGCAGAGCTGTGTGAGAAACTTGGGATCAAGCACAGTTTTTGTTGCCCGTACCACCCACAGACAAATGGCCTGGTGGAGAAAATGAATGGCACAATACAGGGGTAAGAACTAGTCTCAACTCAGCACATGGGAGTGGATTGTGCGCTCCTCATTATAATACTCAAGAGTCAATATGCCCCATTTTGTAAGTGCCTCAACAAAATGGCCAGAAATCACCCAACGAGTTTGGAGAAACATCTCCAACCTACGATCAACCATCAACACAAAGATGCAGCTCACGACCAGGCACAGTCCATTTTTTTGCTTTTTGTCAGAGAAGCCCGTTATCCCTCAGAGATACCTGAGGAGTACGCTGTACTCTATTGGTCAAATGAATGTACACTGCTGGTCATTGTCCTTTGCTTTATAGGTGCGGGGGGACTATATGGAGTCCCTAATACAGCGCGAGGAGGTGTCTGACCCGGGAGAAGCGGAGTGACAGTGGTCAGGTGACCACTTTAAAGTTGGAGACCTGGTCCTCCTCAAGAAAAAAGAGGGGGAAATGGCTTCAGACATGCTGGGGCCCTTCACTATTATTGCAATTGATGGGAAGAGCGTGGACCTTCAAGATGAAAAGGGGAAGATTAAGAGTCGCATGAATCTTGATCATCTGTTAGATTCATTGTAGCTAAACCTCAGATTCCCCAGAAATTGCAAGCTGTTGGGGTTGATCAGCCTGCTCCACCACGGGTTCAGGAAATACAAATCCAGGCTCCATCACAGGTTCTGGAGATGCAGATTGAAGCTGCACCTCCTGCTGCACCCCAATACGTTAAAGAAAACTGTGTGTAATGAGTCGCCTCTTTCATTGTTTGAAGAAAACATATGTAGCATATTTGCAGTCTTACAACTTGTATGGGCTGGAGTACAGTGCCCTATGGAGCGTAATCGGCAGCTATAAGTTGTTCTCCTGGGATTTTGTGCAGCTGAGCCCAGGCATGAAGGTGGAGAGTGAGGTGTGCTCCTTCATGGGATCTCCGGATCATGTATCCTGATCATGTAGTGTTTCATCATGAGGGCTTGATTGCCAACTCACAATTGCTACTTGCAGGCAATAAATGCATATTTGATGCTCCTGGCCCGAACGGTACATGCCACAGTCCTGGACTCCCTGATGTTGACTCCCCTGTGGGAGGGTAAAGGCCAGTGCCATATGTTTTATGTTGCAGGGTTTGTTGAAGGAAAGTGTAGCCGTTGGGGCCATCTGTTCCCACTGGACACTAGTGGAATGGCCTGAACATTTTGTGTTCTTTTTTCCACTACATAACTTTGGTTCTTCTTTTCTCAGATCATTTATGTCAAAGAAAAAAGGGCACTGTTTATGGATCCATTTGGGGCAACAGCTTCTCAGATCAAGCCCCGTGAAAACATGACAAGGTTTGGACATTCTCCTAGAAAACTATACCAAGTGCCTTCCCATATTTATTGTAATGTTGCTTGGACAGAGATCTGGTCCAGAAGATGCGGCCATCCATGTCAGTTAAAGGATGGCGGTGTGAAACTGACACACCCACGGCAGCAGGACAACACGTCTTGTGGATTATTTGTGTGCAAGGTAAGTCTGGGTAGTATTCATCTCTCATGCGACCTGTCGTTACCGCCTTGTAGCTGCAGAGCAGATCCTTCTGGGGGAGGAGGTGGGCTACTCCGTGGACAAGGAGGGGGTCGCCATGTGAAGGATGGAGGTGGAAGTGGAAGATCAGAAATCTCAACTCAAAGTCAGTTAGCCTTTAGCTCCGATGACAGTTTTACATGCTAAATATTATCTGAAATAAAATACCAAAAAGTCTACATACTGAACAATGACTTGTAACGAGACTTTGACCTCTCGTAAATGTGCTCGATGGGTTGGTACCAGCTGACACTCTCTGGATCATTCAGAACTTGCATGTTTTGCTGGCTAATGCTAGCGGCTGTAGCGAAAATGCATGAGACTTAAGCTGGAGTCCTTCAAATCATACCGGACTAGCCGCGGTGCTAAGTGGTTGATAGCATGAGCGTCGAACACCGCGTCTGCTTATTTACCACATTTATTTTATGTCTATGGCCCACTGATTTCCCCCCTTGAGGCACACACAGTGTCCTGTGGATAGAACGGGACGTAGAAGCCTCACCTCAGCTTTCACCAGGAGTAAACCACCGTCCCATATTTTCACGTCAATGTGCCAAGAAGTTTGAATTTTCTGTACGTAGCCGTCGCTGAAGAATTTATAAGCCTTGAGGCTTTTAAACGCTCAAAGACTGTCCCAGTCGAATCTTTGCTGTTAATCAATTCAATCAATCAATCAGTCTTTGATGCTCTGCATGCTAACATTATCAGGTACTCTTCCTATTGACTTTGTCCACGACATCTCACAACCCATTTGTTTAAAATAATCTGTATAATCGATACAGTTTCCAACACTTTTCAATACTCTATTATCCGCCAGTGCAGTTAATGTTGTTGTTCCCTCGGGATTTTGAACAATGTGAAAGGACTCTGTTGTTCTGGTCACAGAGACAACCAGACTTCGTCTCTTTATCCACAATTCCACGTCAAAGTGTGAAGACGAGGGCTCTTCCTTTTTCTCTTTGAAAGGAACAGTCAGTGACTCAAATGAGCGCGTTCATCCTTCACCCAAACACGGCTAATGAACCCGCCCACTGACAGCGTGAGCAGCCAATCAGCTTCAAGACACGACTGTTCAAAGTCAAATCAAGCCTCTTGATAGGTTCCTTCACATTTGAATTGATGGATCTCTTCAAATGCACGGTGCACGGTGGCAGAGCGGCTAGAGCTTCTGCCTCTCAATAAGGAGATCGTGGGTTCGAATCCCAGACCACCCCAACATCGTTGGTTCGAATTCTGAACCACCCCAACATCACATGATCTCTCTGGGTGGAGTCTGCATGTCCTCTCCGTGTTACCGTGGGTTCTCTCCGGGTTCTCCGGCTCCTCCCACCGTCCAAAGACATGACTGTGTAGGTTAATTGACAACTCTAAATTGTCCCTAGTGAATGAATGTGAGAGTGAATGGTTGTCTGTCATGTCTGTGTCTTTCTGTGTCAGCCCTGCGATGAGTTGGCCACTGTCCAGGGTGTACCCCGCCTAAGGCCCAAAGTCACTGGGATAGGCTCCAGTCACCCGCGACCCCTAACGGGAATAAGCGGTAGAAAATGAATGAATGAAAAAGGATCTCTTCAAATATGTTCTGTATGATTTTATTAAAAACAAAATACATTAGACAAACGTAGGCAATGTTTTGTTTAGACCCTTTTATTTGATCTATTTGATCAAACCTGCAGAAGTGTGCTGAGGTTGTTTTAGGCAACAAATGGATTTTGTCTGCGAAATTGTGTAAATCTTTGAAGAGGGGTGTAAGACTTCTCCAGATTTGTTTTGTCAATGATGTATCTGACATGTGCATTACTGATATATCATGGACCTGATTGTTTACAATAAAACAAGGCTGTTTATTAGTGCAGCTAAATGATGGAGATAAGTCTGGTGACTGGGCATTTCAGGTCACAGCAACATGTCAGTCCTTTTACAAATGCCCAGTAGTATTCTGAATTATTAACACTTGTAAGGACACGTCGATGTAAACCCTCATTCGTCCAGGTGTGGTCCATCATAGAAAGGGGTTCAGAGGTTGTCATCCGGACGCTGTTTAAAGATCGAGACGTTTCGACTTTTATCCAAAAGTCATTGTCAATCAGAGAGCTGGTATGGGAACTCAGGCTTATATGCTACTCTGAGTACTGGGAGTCCTGCCCCCAGGGAGGAGTCACTGAGTCCTGTCTTTGTTAGAAAATTGTTTGTTTGTCACCTGGGACTTGATTAATTGGTCTATCTTGTTGATTAATGGTTGGCCTCACCTAGTTTCACCTGTGACTAAAGGTCTATTGTTATCTTGATAGCTGGCTGTTGCTCCCTCCTCACTGCTGATTACCTCATTAGCATTTGACTGGTCTATTGATCTGGACCAAGGTGTTAGGATGCTGTCATAAATTTTGGCTAAATTAAATCTTAAGCCCCCATTCCTGTTTAGAGAAGGATTCTCTCTTTTTACAAAAATGGCCTCCTTTACTCCTCTTTCAAACCAGTTCTTCTCTCTGCTTAATATCTTCACCTCACTGTCCTCAAACGAGTGATTTGTAGCTTTTAAGTGCAGATGGACTGCACTCTGCAGTCCTGTGGAGGCCGCTCTTCTGTGTTGGTACAGCCTTTTGTGCAATGGCTGTTTTGTTTCTCCTATGTAACGTTCTTTACAACTGTCCTCACTGCACTCTATCGAGTAAACTACATTGCTCTGTTTCTCTGTCGGCCTCTTGTCTTTCGGGTGGACCAGTTTCTGTTTAAGTGTATTGCCAGGTTTGAAATGAACAGGGATGTCGTGGTTGTCTAAAAATCCTTTGAAACTTCTCAGACAGGCCCGAGACATAAGGGATAGAGACCCCCCTCCTGCTGGGGTCTTTATCCTTTCTGTCCTGTTACTTGGCTCTTCTGACTTTGTTAAAGGCCCAGTTAGGGTATCCACAAGCTGAGAGGGCACGTTGGACATGTTCTTCCTCCTTCTTTCTCCCCTCAGAGCTGGTGGGTACTTCATGGGCTCTATGTTGCAATGTCCTAATCACTCCCAACTTGTGCTGCAGTGGGTGGTTAGAACCGAATAATAAGTACTGATCTGTGTGGGTGGGTTTCCTGTATACTTCTGTCTGAAGGCTGCCTTCCTCCTCTCTGATTGTGGAGCAATCAAGAAACGCCAACCGGTTGTCCTTAGCATCTTCTTGGGTGAACTTAATGTATACATCCAACCCATTGATATGCTCAGAGAACGTTTCCAGCTCTTGTTTCTTGATTACCACAAAGGTATCATCCACGTAACGTAGCCAGAGGCTCGGAGGTGTGCCCAGGAAGGAGGTCAGAGCCTTCTTCTCGAAGTGTTCCATGTATAGGTTGGCCACGATCGGCGAGACCGGAGAGCCCATAGCACAGCCGTGGATCTGTCTGTAAAAATGTCCCCTGAATTGGAAGTAAGTTGTGTTAAGGCAGATGTCCAATAAATGGCAGATGTGTTCAGGTGTGAGTTTGGTCCTTTCCGGTAGGGTTGAGTCCTCCTGCAGTCGCATCCTCACTGCTGCCACTGCCTCAGAGGTAGGAATACAAGTGAAAAGGGACACCACATCATACGAGACCATCACGTCATCTGGGTCCATGCGAGGTGTCTCACTTTGCTCACAAAGTGCTGTGTGTTGTCCACATGATGTTCTGAGTTTCCCACTAACGGAGCCAAGATGGTGGTCAAGTGTTTAGCTACATTGTATGTGATGGAGTCCGTGCTACACACAATGGGTCTCAATGGGACATTCTCTTTGTGTATTTTGGGGAGGCCATAAATACACGGAATGGCTTCACGGGATAAAGTCTGTAGTACAGAGGCCTGTCAATCAACTCCTCCTTCTCAAGCTTCTGTAGACAGTCTATAACCTTCTTCTTGTAGCTACTCGTGGGGTCCCTTTTCAGTCTTTCATATGTGGAGGTGTCCTCAAGGAGACTGTTGACTTTGGACTCATAGTCCGCTGTGTTCAAGATCACTGTGCAGCGTCTTTTGTCAGCTGGTAAGATGTTTATGGTATGGTCCTTTTGTAAAGCTGAAAGTGCCTTCCTCTCTTCTGGTGTGATGTTGGAAGGGGGTGGTTTGGCACTTTTTAGGGTGGCGGTGACACGCATCCTGAGGTCTGCTGCCTCAGCATCATTCAATTTGTTGTTTCTGATGGCTGTCTCTGTGGCTGTGATGTACTCTGTTGTTGGGATATGGTTGGAGGTGACCGAGAAATTGAGTCCTTTGGAAAGGACATCTATTTCTGCCTGAGTCAGGATGCGGTCTGAAAGGTTTTTGATCCAGCTATTCCTGTTAAAACTTGTCTCACCTTGGGCTGTCCCTAACCTCCTGTTGTGCTGATCTTTACTAGTGTTGATCTTTTCCAAAAGTGAGGAGAACTTCTTGATTTGTCGTTCCTTACTTTTCTTGTGCTGTGCTCCCTGTGGAATCTGTGTGAAATCTAACACTCTTCTGAGAATATCTTCAGGGACCATGTTCGTAAGTTCCTTCTGAATAATTTCCATTCTGTACCTTAGTTTATCTATTTTGTTGTTGTTCTCCCTAATTCTTTCACTAAGCATCTGCATCAGGTTTCTTCTCCAAATCTTCTCTGCTCTGTGTCCTTTAACTGGGGATTTGATCTGTAGGCTCCTCGGAATTATGTTACTCTGTCTACACCTCAAGTTAAACCGGAGGTGATTTCTGTTGTCAGCTAATTTCCTGGCTGTATTCTCAAGCTCCCGTACCAGATCTAAGGTACCTTGCCCAAAATTCTCCAGAATTCGTCGATGTAAACCCTCATTCGTCCAGGTGTGGTCCATCGTAGAAAGGGGTTCAGAGGTTGAACTGTTCTACTGTTTACTAAAGTCATGAATGAGCCGTGAATGGACCAAGTGTATAATAATCTACTTAATTATCCGCTCTTTTTATCATTTTACCATAACTCCTCACTCCAACCCGGGTGTGTCCCAGCTTTTAATTATGAAAATCTGGTCTCTGTATCTATTCATGCACGTCTTCTTCCCATGGATGTATTAAAAGAACTGGATAAGACACGCCCCCTCTGTTTGTGATCCCAGGTTGATTAGTGGCCGTGCGAGGTACTGCAGCCTCTTGGAACCAGCCTTTTTCTATCATAGCACATTATAATTTAGACAGTACTGAATTATTATCGTTTTTTAAATAAAATAGAAGGAAATGTTCTTTTCTACCGTTTCTAAAATCACAGAAATTACCGTTTTTATATGAAGTGACGTCACCGCAAACATGTGTGAGCCGCGTGAACGAGCGTCGGACGATACAAACAGAAGCTCGTGGAAAAGGCTCGACTAGAGACACCTGTAAGTTGTATTTTATTTAATTTCAGACGCTTTCACGTGTGTCTAACATGAAGAACACAATTACAATCACACAAGCTAACGTTAACACAAAAACTTGCAGCTGCTGGTCGTTCACGTCTCTCAAAGCATCATGGGGGATTGTCGTCACGTGGCGCCCTAAAGCAAAGATGGCAGCCTCCTACTCCAGGAAGTAAATGCGGAAGTAAGACATTTTTTTGGGGTCATGCGCCAATGAGCTCAGGCCACAGGGATAAACAGGGCGCCATTTTGGGTTCATCTTCCAGGTTTTATTATAGTACTATGCTTCTTCCTCGCAGTTTTGATCTAAAATGTCCGCCCACTTCCTGGTTGAAAACTGCGGCGCTGAATTTAAACTTGTATTTGATTTGTGCCAAAAACGTTACGCAACACTGATGAATCGTACTTGTGTCAAAGATTACGAAAAAAATTTGGAGAACGACCTACGTACGTAAGAGCTCGGGATAGAACGTCAAAAAACAGCCGTTGCCATGGAAATCCGCCATGTTTGCAGCTGGTGTGGCTAAAACAATGTAAAAAAAATAAAAATAAATACATTTATCGAAATATATTGTTACAAGCACAGATCGAAATACAAGTTCAAGTGGGTAAATCATACGGGAAAACATTTGCAGCTCTTAAAAGTCGATTTTCCGTAACTAGTGGATTTTTCAGTTTAAAGTCTGCCTGGGCTTGCATTCCTGAGCTCTTATTTTGGCGGTGTCTCCTCCGGCTTCTTCCTGCGGTCCAAGAGTCGCAGAGTGATCTGTGGACTCAGGCCCTGGCTCACGAGTTCGTCTTTGAGCTGAAAACAGTGTGAAATAGTTCATGTGTTAAGATGAAAATAAAGTGGGTCAATGTTTATAATTTTTCTTTTTTTTTAATAACAGTTTTTGAATACATAAAACAAAACAGAGCAAAGGCACAAAAGCAACAAAACAAAATAAACGTCCCACTTAGTCCAGAGTTTGTCTCAAATTCAACTCAAATTTATATAGCACATTTTAAACCGATAAAGTGCTGCCCAAGTTCAATAATACAAGACAGGAAAAGACTATTTACAACTGAACAATTAAAACACAATTACAACAATTAAAGCCAGTGCAAAAATGTTTTTAGCAACAGTATGACCTGTTTCTCCTCAAACGTCTGACTAAAATGAGCTTCATTTCAAACTGAAGCTGTTTCTGAACCCTATGGAGCGGTGGTCCCCAACCCCCGGGCCGCGGACCAGTACCGGTCCATGGATCAATTGGGACCGGGCCGCACAACAAATAATTAATTTATGATCAAAGTCTGAGCGATCTTTTATTTTGAAAAATGACTGGATTCTCCAGGTTAAATCTCGGTCACTTGAGCGCTAAAATTTAACCCACAAGCAACAACATGAGTAAGAAACAGACAGCTTTGGAAAGTTTCTTTGCGAAGGGGAAAAGGCCCAGAAGAGACAGAACAAGAGCCACAACTTCCAAGAAAAAGAAAACAGACAATACCAGGAATCCTACGTGAAATATGGACCTATTTCGATGGGTGATTCCCACACACCGAGCCGCTCTGTAACATGCAGCGACCGGCTCTAATGAGGCCTTCAGAGCTGCTTCTCCACTTAGAGACCAAGTGCCCTGGATTAAAGACAAGCCCCCCGAGTATTTTGACAGAAAAAAACAGTACACAGTGGATTCACATTTATTATAATAACGCCCCTCCCCTTCTGGGCCGCAGTAAAATTGTCAAGCGTTGACAGGTCCGCGGTGATAAAAAGGTTGGGCGCCACTGCTTTGGACACAAACTATTGTCTGACTCTTTGTGAAGCTGAGACTCTGATGTTTTGTGTCTGATTTACTCTGATTCCACTTGAAACAAGCTCCGCCCAGAGGAATGTCAGACTTTAAAGTCCACCTACATTTTCTTTGTGAAACATATGAAGAAGTGAAGCTGTGTCTTTAGATTTTTACACTATTTTTGGCTTTTATTGGTTTTGACAATCCCTCTTTCAAAGAAGCTAATTTAACAAACAAAAAATGTTAGGGACTTGTAATAAAGTAAAAAAAGACCAGGTGGAATCCATATAAAAGTCCTATCAAACTTTTGGAATTTTAGTATATTTTTAAATTTGTGCTTTTGGAGTAAAAACTGACTCTAATTCATCCCAGAATGTTTGATTTGATGAAAAGAAGTGGGTCACAGCTTTCTCTTCATATTGAACATGTCCAGCAGCTGAGAGTTTCCTTATATCAAATGTGGATAAAAAGGAATAAACTAACAAAAAATCTAGCGTCCCGCCGGTGGGACGCCAGAATAACAACTGGATAAACAGGAAGGTGCTAGATTCTGAGTTATAACAAACATTAAACCAAACAGAAGTGTAGCTTTAAATAAAAAAGCACCTGCCTGTTTGAGCACGTTGTTCCGGATGTAGTCGTCAGAGAGAGGGATCGCAGAGATGATCCTTGTTCGGAGAAAGGCTACAAGAAAGCTTAAAGTTAATTATGTTTTTTAGACTTGCACAGACCAACTTTATTATTATTTTTTTTTTAAGTAAAGTTCAATTAATTTTAAAATAAGTAACACTATTGAACATTTTGTCTTTCATTCGTTTGCCCTTTTCTGCTTCATCAGATAACGATCAGTGTTTTGCAAATAAACAAATGTATATTGGGTTTTAGACACGATTCAAAACGCTCACCTGGAACTGCGTGCATCCTCGAAACTTAAACAAATAAATGCAAAGGTTTGGGGTTATTTCAGGCTGATATTTAACATTTATGTGAAAATAAACGCCGCAAAAATAAGATGCAAAGGTTTTTTTTTCTTACCGTTTCTCACTGTTATCGTGACCGTTCGAAACTCCGACTGATAATAGTTGTACAGCATGTTTGGACTGAAGGTAGATGCACATTTTATCATAAAGGTCATACATTATGTGATATTAAAGGTGCACTGTGGAACTTTTATTGCTTTTCCTGGAATGCTCCACAGTTTGTCATTGAACTTATTCATCAAGTGTTTATTGAAATACTGGTGTTTTAATGCTCAAAAAATGCTTGAAAAACGTATATTCTTGCGGTGAGCTGGCTTGCCTTTTCGCAGATCAGATCCATGACAATTTATCGATAAATTGTAAGAAAATCAGTTGTATTTTGATAATTGTAATTGTTATCAAGACTATATAGACTTTTTAACATCTTTTTATAACAAAGACAGTGGAAAAAATGTCAAAACAGAAAAAAAATGTCATCAATAATACACTTTTAGGTCAATATTCTCTTTCTAGAAGCCTTCGGTTGCTGTTTCAACCTTTATTTGTTTAAAAATGTATTGAAAACATCTGAAAAGTGTACAATAGAAATAATCATTTGACCAGTCGACTAAAATAATCGCTAGTGGCAGCTGTAATACTGTGGAATATTCGAGGCAAAGCACTAATCCACCAGAAAAGTTACATAATGCACCTTTTAAAGCTTTAGTATTTAGATTTTACATCTAAAAAGTGAGCTGTAAGAAACTGTCTTATTGTCATGGGTGTCAGGTTCCTGTTTATTGGCACTTTTCATCCACTGAGGCCATCTTTTTTATCGGTCTAGTTCTGTTATAGTGCTAGTTTAGACCTGGTTTAGACCTGGTTTAGTCCTGGTATAGACTTGGTTTAGTCTTGGTTTAGTCCTGGTTTAGTTCTGGTTTAGTCCTGGTTTAGCCCTGGTTTAGTTCTGGTTTAGTCCTGGTTTAGCCCTGGTTTAGTTCTGGTTCAGTCCTGGTTTCTGGTTTAGTCCTTGTTCAGTCCTGGTTTAGTCCTGGTTTAGACCTGGTTTAGCCTTGGTTTAGCCCTGGTTTAGTCTTGGTATAGACTTGGTTTAGTCCTAGTTAAGTCCTGGTTTAGCCCTGGTTTAGTTCTGGTTTAGTCCTTGTTCAGTCCTGGTTTAGTCCTGGTTAAGTCCTGGTTTAGACCTGGTTTAGTTCTGGTTCAGTCCTGGTTTAGTCCTGGTTTAGTCCTGGTTTAGTTCTGGTTTAGACCTGGTTTAGTGCTGTTTTAGTTCTGGTTTAGTGCTGGTTAAGTCCCGCTTTAGTTCTGGTTTACTCCTGGTTTAGTCCTGGTTTAGACCTGGTTTAGTCCAGGTTTAGTTCTGGTTTAGTCATGGTTTAGCCCTGGTTTAGTCCTGGTTTAGACCTGTTTTAGTCCTGGTTTAGTCCTGGTTTAGATCTGGTTTAATCCTGGTTTAGTTCTGGCTTAGTCCTGGTTTAGTCCCGTTTTAGTTCTGGTTTAGTCCTGGTTTAGATCTGTTTTAGTCCTGGTTTAGACCTGGTTTAGTCCTGGTTTAGACCTGGTTAAGTCCCGGTTTAGTCCTGTTTTAGTTCTGGTTTAGTCCTGGTTTAGACCTGGTTTAGTCCTGGTTTAGACCTGGTTTAGTGCTGTTTTAGTTCTGGTTTAGCCCTCATTTAGTCCTGGTTTAGACCTGGTTTAGTCCTGGTTTAGTTCTGGTTTAGTCCTTGTTCAGTCCTGGTTCAGTTCTGTTTTAGTTCTGGTTCAGTTCTGGTTTAGTCCTGTTTTAGTTCTGGTTTAGTCCTGGTTTGGACCTGGTTCAGTCCTGTTTTAGTCCTGGTTCAGTCCTGGTTTAGTCCTGTTTTAGTTCTGGTTCAGTTCTGGTTTAGTCCTGTTTTAGTTCTGGTTCAGTCCTGGTTCAGTCCTGGTTTGGGCCTGGTTCAGTCCTGGTTTGGACCTGGTTCAGTCCTGGTTTGGACCTGGTTCAGTCCTGGTTCAGTCCTGGTTTAGTCCTGGTTCGGTTCTCTCTAGCCTTCATCATAACTCAATGCTTCTGTCGCTCTGAAAACCGACGGCTTTGCTTTGAATAGTTAAATTTCTCGGCCAATGATGCAAATGTTTCTGTCACGTTGAAGCGCAGGGACTGTTCAGTAATGCAGATAAAATACATCATTTGCACGTTGTTTACCATCTCAGACCTCAAACTGCCCCTTTTGTGCTTCATGCATCACTAAATCGACACGTTTTGGTCACTTTTTAATAACAGAATTAGATGATCAAGTACCTGGAGATGAAATTTGCAAATATAACAAAGAAGCTGATGGTGAAGTCTTTCCCCGTCGGCGTCAGAAGGCGTCCATCTCAACAGGAACAGGCCGTTATCTAAAGTCGAGTTTGTCATGTTACTGGGGCCCAAGAACAGCAGCTCAGAAACACTGGAAACAACAAAGTCCGATCAGAAAACTGTGCCTAAACTTCACAAACACAAACTACTTTTCTTCCACATTTTCTTTCTTTTTTTGGGTTATTCCTGGTAAAAACTAGTAATTGTTTGGTCATATTTTAGACGCAGTATTCCATTTTGTTAAAGTCCATGACAGTTCGACGTATTCATTTCACTAAAACACAGTTACGATGACTATATTTACGGTTCTGCTAAAGAATTAACCATTTTTATTCCGGTTTGGCCATTTTTCAGGTTAAAATGTTCACTTCCTGGTTATAAATCATGACATCACACTAGGAAATCCAATAACTGTTACCTAGCAACCATATCGTAAACTGGGTTAAAACACCTCTAATGTCACAGAAATTATTATTTGACAAATAAAAATATATGGCAACACCTTTTTTGTGTTGAATTAATGTTTACATCAGGCATGTCCATACTCAGGCCCGGGGGCGAAATGCGGCCCTCAGACCAGTTTTTCTTGGCCCTTAGGCTTCCTGGCCCACATTGTCCTGAGAAGTACTATTTACAGCACATTTCAGATTTTCTACAATTCCAACCTAAATAACTAACATTTTGGTGCAGTACAGACCTGATATTAAGGCACTGAGACTGAATGTAGATGTGGAGGAGCTTAAAACATCAGATAAATGCAGCTTTTTTAACGTTTCATGATTGATTTGTGGCCCTCCGCTTGGTCCATATTTCAATATTTGGCCCTCGATGGAAAAAGTTTGGACACCCCTGGTTTAAAGGATCAGAAAAATCTTATTTGGAACTCTGCTCTACGTTTTCGCATTTTTCAACTTTTCTTCACAAACTGGCTCTTGATTGGTGTAAAACTATCTTACAATATATTTACAGCGGGTTTTATTCCACCAAATAAAGTCAAAACTAGAAAATCTTAAAAACCTGTCGTACGCTCTTTAAGTAGAAATACAGACACAGGAACAAAAAATACTCAAGTAAAGGTACAACATTAAAAAAAACTAAAACTGACTCTGCTTATTCCTTATTACTCCTTATTATTCCTTACAGTCTAATAAATGTTGTACAATAAATAAATACATTTTAAGTACGGAGAAGAGATAGTCTGAAAGTGGAGTAAAGGGTGTGTTTTGTTAAAGGACACATATTCTGCTACAGTGACTTTTTTGAGCTTTAAATCATGTTCTTACAACGTTCTGTCATCAAAAAACATACCTGGAGTTGCATTCACGCTGTTTTGAGGAGTATTTATTAGAAAATCCTCTCCCCTCCGAGCGTCAAACACACTTCCTGCTGAACTTACGTGATTTTTCTGACAGATTTTCAGGCTTCATTTGTCACTTATCAGAGAATCTTCAGCTGTTTGTAGTTGTTAAATCATCACCAGACTCGTTCTGAGCATTTCTGCCGTCTAAACATGATAACTGCTACTGCTAGCCTGACTATAGCAGTAGCCCTAAGTCACTGGGATGCGCTCCAGTCACCCATGACGCCAACGGCAACAAGCGCTGGAAAATTAATGAATGAATAAATGAGTCTGGCAATGATTTAAGAAGTCGTAGAGGCAGAAGATTCTCGGATAAGTGGCATATGTGATCTGAAAAATTGTCTTATTGCGGGAGTTCAGCAGGAAGTGTTTTTGATGCTCGGAGGGGAGAAGATTTTCAAACCAACAATCCTCAAAACAGCATGAATGCAGCTGAATGCAACTCCAGGTATGTTTTTAAGCACAGAACATTGTTAGCACACGGTTAAAAGTCTTACTTTGATGGAGTTTCCACGTGAACAAATATCGCGATGGGCTGGTTCACAGAGACGAGAAGACGAGTGCCGTTGGCCGGAGTCATCGCCAAAAACCGAGGTACTGTTTACAAAAGAAAAAAGTGTTTATTTCATTTTTATTTTGCTTATTTCACGTACATTGAAAATATTATAACGATATTTTTGTCGTATAGAGGTTCTGCAAATGGCATCACAACTTTTGTCAGTGAGTGGCAAAAACGCATGAGAGTCAAACACAATTAAATTGTAAAAGCGCTGCTAGAGCACAGGGGGCAAACTAAGCCACATGCGGCCCTTTTGGCATTTTGATCCGGCCCACAAAGCATTTAATAAACATTTTAATGAGTTAAGTCTGCCACATTTGTCATTTTATAGTTGTCTGAGGCTGCAGGTGCTTGTTCATTTAAGATCAGTTTTGAGAAAAGCCTCCACTAGAATAAAACCAAACTTTGATGCATTGGATAAAAAGAGTGACCAACGGTACTGTTTCCACTAAAATGAATAAAGGTAATGATTTTTGCTATTTTGTTGTAGGTTTTTGTATATTTTAGGCATTAAGTCTATGTGTAATAGTATGTGTGTAATATACTGTAGTTAACAACATCAAACTGCCTCCAGGCAAGTGTAAAAATCCAATGTGTAAGAACAGACATAAAAGTCTACAACTCTGCTACATTTAGTATCTGATGTCTAAAAGAAGAAGCTCAAGTAAACAGTTGTAGAAAACCAGATAAACAACAGGAACACTGTGCTACGCTCACATTACTCATTACTTTTCTCTCCTTCAATAACATGTTTTCAAATGAATGAAATGAATTGTTGTGCAGCATTTGAAGTGTCCTAAATCTCCGACTGTTGTAGCAAACAAGCTAGCTAAGCTCTGCACATTCGCAGCAACAACGAGAAACTACTTTCAGTTAACATGTAATTTGAGCGAAACAACAGCTCAGATGACAAAAATGGGGTCAAAAGAAGTAAAGAAACATATTTTATCAGTCGTGCGGTTCTCACGTTCTCAGTTCTGCCTCTCAGTTGGAATGTGGAGGAGTATTTTTGAGTTAAAGAATGTCGGTGCATAACATGTGTTGCACTTGTTCTTACAAACTCACCGTTCACGACCGTCACCACAAGGCACCGAAGCTCTGACTGATGTGTGCCCAACCTGCCAGAAAGTGTAAAAATAAGTTAAAGATACATTATGTAACTTTTCCGGTGGAGAGTCGGCCTGGTTTTCTCAAATCATGGGTTTGTTACTGTTTTGCCTGGAATGTGTATGACAAAACATGAGAAAGGCAGTTTATGCTATAGCACAAGCCATGTCAGGAAGTAACTTTTACTGTTATTTAAGTTTGTTTTTGTTTTTTGCTGCAGTATCTCTACATTTAATTAAGGAACAACATTGAGTACTTCTGCTCCCACAACAATAACAGGTGGTGAACACCAGAGAAGATAAAAAGTGCATCCAAAATACCTAAAGCATATATTTAAAGACACATCCTTTTTTTTTAGTGCTGCTGAGACCCAGTTAGTTTACTTGCCCCAAAGCCCTTAACTCAGGTCCAAACTCAGGCCCGGGGGCCAAATGCGGCCCTCAGACCAATTTTTCTTGGCCCTTAGCCTTCCCGATGAATTGGCCCACATTGTGCTACTACTTTTTACAGCAACTTTCACATTTTTTACAATTCTAACCTAAATAACTAACATTTTGGTGCAATACAGACCTGATGTTAAGGCACAGAGACTTGATGTAGATGTGGTGGTACTTAAAACATCAGATAAATGCAGATTTTTATAACATTTCACGATGGTTTTGTGGCCCTCTGCTTTGTCTGTATTTCAATAGGCGGCTCTCGATGGAAAAAGTTTGGACACCCCTGCCTTAACTTAACCAAATGATCTGTTCCTAACCCTAACCCTAATCCTAACCCTAACCTTACCATAATTGTGAGAAAAAAAATATTAAAAACAATAAACCTTTGCTAGCATAGCCACCAATGCAAAGTGCGGCGCAAGTGGGTTGGGAAAAAAATTAAGCTTTAAAAACATAGCTTATCTTAGCTTAGCATAGCCTACAGCGTGTTGACTTGCACAGCGTAGCACACAGGATGGTGGTTCACATGTTCCTCTGTTGGGATCCAGACCAGGGCGTACTCCTTCAGCCCTGTGCGCGTCACCGTCATGTTGACCGGACCGTTGTGAACAAGCTCCGAGGAACTGCAACAAAAACAATCGCCTCTCAGTTAAACACATCGTACACGGGGGTTTCAGCTTCCTGTTAGGTGCAACATTTTGAGGATTTTTTTCCCATTCAAAAGATAGCAGTTTGTTGTTAACCGCTTTGGCAATGGTCCTAATTCACCTTATTCCAGAAGTTGCCGTATGCGCCGCCGTCTTGTTTCCGTTGTTGTTGTTGTTGACTTGTTGTTGTTCGTGTTCATTAAACATTTTACACAAATCAACCTACTTTATGTAACATTTTAGCATTTTCGTCATTAACTCTAATGGAGTTCTCGTCAAACGGAAGTGCGTTTACAACAAAAGTGCGTATCTGTGGCTGCAAAAGTGAGCGGGGCAGAATAAGGTGAATAGATACAGTCGACATCCGAGGGTACGCCCACATACGGACCTCTGTGGGGAAAGAATCCATTCGTTTCAATTGAGAACAAAAGCTCTATCACCAACTGTTCAAAAACTTTCAGAGGTAAATAGCGCTAAACGCAGACACATAAAGACATTGAGGAGAATGAAGTCAGTTAGCCTTTATCTCAGATGACAGTTTCTGACACTAGTTATTATCTAAAATAAAATGCCAAAAGTTTTACACACTCTACAATGACTTGTAACGAGGCTTTGACCTCTCGTAAATGTGGTCGATGGGTGGGTACCAGCTGACAATCTCTGGCTTAATCATAACTTGCGTGTTTTGCTAAGTGGTTGATAGCATGTGCACCGAACAAGTCTATTTTTTTTACATGTTATATCTATACCTTCCACCGGCTTCACACGACAGACGGGCGGATTGTTGTGCATTCAGTATAAAAAGAGCTTTAAAAATCTTACGAAGAGTAGTTTGCCGCAAATCGTATGAAGATAGCGATTGGTTGACTGACGGCGGTGAAAACTTGGGCTTCGTGACGTGGAGTTGGAGGCAGGAACTTCGGCAGGTACAGTCCTTCTTCACAGTTTGGTACAGAAGAATCCACTGGAACAAGATGGCACCATTTACTAGTTGCAAAATATTATTGTTTTTCACTGAATTTTATGAACGTGGAGCAACCCCTGGTGTACATTGACTCTGGTTTAACTCCGATTCGGGTCCTGCAAGACTTAATCAATGCACCCTGTTACACCGACCTCGGAGCACTGCGGCCCGGCAGCGGTCTGCGGTAAGAATCTGCATGAAATCAAGTTTTGCTGGTTGCCGTAGCGGTCTGGTGCGGCTTTCATGTCATTTGATGAGCGTTCTCATGGGAAACCACGTGAATCTGCATGACTTTTGTCAAAAACGGGCCACAGTTAACCGGAACTGGTGGAACAGGCAATCTGCAAGTGACCTACACGGGTCCCGGGCCGCAACCGGACTGGAGTCAGTGTACACAAGGGGCAAGACATTGATACAGTCGGCATCAGATGGAATGGACCTCTGTGGGGGAAGCAATCCATTCATTTCAATGGAGAACTCTATCATGTTTGTTCAACCACTACAAGAGCAAACACAGAGTTAGGGAAGTACACTGTCCCAAATACAAATACGAAGACATGGAGAAGAATAAAGTGATCAAACGACCCACATTTGTTTAAATATCCAAGAATGCTAACGTTACCTGCAAGCTAAATGATGCTAGTGCTACCCGATGTATTTTATCATCTACAGAACAATCCGTTTACTTTCCTGAAACCAGGTGAACAACTTCCATCAAGACTCTGTTGTGACTTGATTTGAAGGAGATGTGCTTAAAATAGATCACCAGGAAGAGAGAAAAAGGTCAGTGTCCTGTTGAATCAATGGAGAGTTTTCCCCCGAGTATGACGCTCTGCTGACTGTATCTATTGAAGTTTGGCACAGTTAATATAAAAATTGTACTCTTGACATGTTTTTCTATTATTGATTTGTAAAGTTTTTCTTTCTTGCTTTCCTTTGTTACCGGTTCAGGCGTAGTTTTGACCTTGCTTTGGTTCAATTCCATTTTTTCCCTCTTACATTTAACTTTGTCCTGGTTTTGTTATTCTTGTAGATTTAGTTTTGTCCTGGTTTTGTTATTCTTGGCTTAGTCCTGGTTCAGTCTTGGTTTAGTCCTGAATTAGTCCTGGCTTTGTACTGTTTTACAATGGGTTGACCTTGGTTTCTGGTTCAATCCTTTTGTTCTACAAGAAACATGGTTTAGATCTAGTTTAATGTCATGTTTTTTCTTACTCTTGGTTCAGTCCTGAAATCCGTTTTTGTTCACGTCTAGAGAAGGTGTAAAAGGAGGTATACCAGTGGGGGAACTTAACTCCAGGTACGTTTATGATGAGGAAACAAGTTAAAGGGTTAAAAATGTTCTAAAATGGCTCTGACCTGTGAATAGAAACTGCACTGGGACTTTGCCGATGCTGTTTTGGGGGGTTCTGGCCTCTTGGGTCCCGTTGGTGTAGGTCAGTTTTATGTTGGTCCTGGGGAAGTCCTCCATGATGTTGTCCACCTTCAACATATCTCCAGGTTGGATGAGGTTTGGTGTGTAGAGAAGTGTGCACGGCTCAGAGTTTAAAAACTGAGAAAATAGGAAGTTGAGGCCTTATTTAAGGTTGAATAGGGAAAAAAATCTTAAATTTAAAGATATTGATTTGAAACTTCTCTAGTAGTTTGCTCACATAAATGTAAGAAAAAAAAAGTATCACAAGTTTTTCATCATGTCATGTTCTTATCGAGAAATAAGGCAATTTATGTGTAAAAAGCGGCCAAAATTGCATAAATGAGAAAAATGCATTTTAAGAAAACGGCCTTTAAAGTTACAATGTCCCAGAGAAATGTGTGGATTAAAGTGGATTAAATTAAATAATAAAACATCTTTAGGAGCAGATTGAATAAATTTTGTTTTTTCCAAATGAAATCCTGTAAATTGAGAGGGCAAAAAACAAAAAACTGAAAAAAGGGGTTTTGCCTGTAGTGTCTCGCCTTAAAGATGCACTACTGAACTTTTCTGGTGGAGGTTTAGGAGATATTATTGATTTTCCTGTTATGTTATGTTTATTGTTATTGCAGTAATAACAATAAATGTGCATCATCTCGTTTTGTGAAGTCTTCCAGGCAAAGAAATACATCCCCACGGAGGCAAGATGGTGCCAGACACACTGTTTTTTTAGGCAGGAGCTAACGACTCTGCCACTCACACTGGGGAGCAGAGCCGCGGCCTCACAGTTGTCACACTTGAGTTGAGTTATCGACATGAGTCTGCACTGGATGCTGTCTCCATCAGGATCAAACTTCAGAAGGCGATACTTCCTCTGACAGTTAACAGGAACTCTGAAACACAAGGACGAGACCAGAAATCCATTAATACAATCCTGAAGTCCGCACTTTGCAACTTTCATGGTGAGTAAGCGAGCAGTAAGAATGTTTTTGAGCATTAAAAACATCTGTAATTGAATATTTGCGAGATAAAAGTTTGAAACCATGCTGTGAGACATTCCGAGATGAGCGGGGGCAGAGCTTCCATCGGAAAAGGAATCAGGAAAATCTTCAAAATCTTCACATTTCTCACAAGATCACAAATCTAACACATCACGGCATCTTCACAGGCCGAGGAATGGGGGAAAATAAGCGGTTTTCCTCACCGTACGTTGGGCAGGACGGAGGTCTGAGGAGAGGAGTTGGATTTTCCTGTGTCCGAGCGAGTCCTTAAATCCACCACCGTCAAGTTCCTCCACTTTTCGCTCAAGCGTGAAACGTCGCGTGTGTCGTTTTCATAAAGATTCGACCTGGACAAACAAATAGTGCAATAAATACATGCGGGGGGGAACGACAATAACGATTTCGGCGACAGTTTACCTGATTACAAAGGGAGCGTTGGTCGGAACACGCAGAGTATAAACCTGCTCGACTTGACAGTACTCGTCATCTTCATAAATGATGTGAGCGGTGATTGAGGTTCTATCCCCACATTCACCAGAGAAGCACTGCCAAAGGCCCAGGCTGCAAGACTTCGAGTTCACCTTCATACGAATTACAACCTGCAGAAAAAACAATGAAAACCAGAAGAAAAAAATACATCATTGTCGGTTTTCATTGTCTCAGACGGAGAAGCGCTCCTGTCATTCTGGATTCATTATCAAGCTGTCTTTTGAAACTTGAGCCCAACATAAACACTAGTTAAAATGTTCTGTCAAAATCCATCCATATTTAAATACAACATAATGCGCTTTGGGTGCCTGTTAGGTGGAAAAGCGCTCTATAAATAAAAATCATCATCATCATCATAAACCTGTCAGAATAAGTAGTTCGTCTGTGATAATCCATGTAGCCTATTCCAATAATGAGTTGAAATAAAATGCAGCAGAATAGCGGAAATGTCATGTGATTTACTGACATTTACCCCCTTTACATGAGAAGGCTATGTCTCATGTTAAAACAAACATGCTAATGCTGATAGATAAATGTTCTGCTTCTCTGGAGATCCTGAATCACTTTTCCTCCCCAGTCGGCCTCTGATTTTTAAATAGTATTTGCCAAGACGAGACACCAAATTCATATGCTTAGTTTTCTCTCATTGAAACAACAAACTGATCAAATATGTTCCTAAAGATGTTTTTTTATTTTCATTTAATTGTTACCTAACAAAAATACTGTCAGTAACAATCGAAATCCATATAAATTTCACAATAGTTATGATTTGACAAAAAATAATACATGATAACACCTTTATTTCATTGAATGATGGTTTAAACTGTCGGAAAATTATGTCAGTTGAATGTAAATTGTATGTATTTTCAATGGCATATCACTTTTTCATTCATTCATTCATTTTCTACTTCCACTTATTCCCGTTAGGGGTCGCGGGTGACTGGAGCCTATCCCAGTGACTTTGGGCCTTAGGCGGGGTCGCAGCAAACACAGAGACAGACAAGGACAGACAACCATTCACTCTCACATTCATACACTAGGGACAATTTAGAGTTTCCAATTAACCTACACAGTCATGTCTTTGGACGGTGGGAGGAGCCAGAGAACCCGGAGAGAACCCACGGTAACAAGGAGAGGACATGCAGACTCCACCCAGAGAGATCGCTTTTTTTGATTCACTTTTAGAACTCTGCACTACTTCCTGTAATTTTAAACTTTAATCTTTCAAAATTTCTGCATATAAAACTTAAATAAATATTTACCACAGGTGCCCTTCCACCAAATTAAGTCATAATTAGAAAAAAAAACACAATACTAACATAGTTTTTTAAGCCAGTGTTTTTCAGCCCTTTTTAAGTTTTTTTAAATAATGTGGCAGAAAATGTCTGTGCCACTGTCAAGTCCTTTAAAGTTGTCAGTGGTGGCTTGTTTTTCTTTCTTCTTTGGTGCAGTAGTTTGCTCAGAACACTCCGAAATGGTAAATTGTTCAGTTAAATCCATTTGTGAATCCAAATTGGACATTCTCTCTGGTTGAAAATCAAGGCTTTGGTCAATAAAAACACCTGTATTTGAAATGGAAATTAGATCTATGATTTGTAACTGTTTTTAGAGACGAATTTCTGTTCATGTGATTGTCTAAATTGTCTAAATGTGTGTTGATGTGTACTGACTAATCTGTACTGCCGTCTTGGCCTGGAATCCCTTGAAAAAGAGATCTCAGACTTTTCTGGTTAAATTAAAAAAATAGCTACACAACAGATAAGTTTAATGTCCAGGCAAAGCAATTACGACGTTTGAACGATAACACAGAGATAGTTGTTGTTTTCCCTGCTCGTCTGAAAGGATTATGGTTATTTGATCCGTCCACTTGTTCTCCAGACAAAGCCTTCACATTTCAAAAGCAACAAAAGTCTAAACAACCTGACCTGCATTTATCTGATTGTATCTCTACAGCTAAATTGATCTTAGTCAGAGATAAACCAATATTTTGTTTATATTTCTCTGTTATTGCTTTGCATTCATTCAATTACAGATGTTTTTTTCCTCATAAATACCTCGGGAAATCATGCCTACTTATTGTGAGTGAAGCACTTATCGTGCCACATGGATGACTGTGTCACTAATATACAGGGGCGGACCTAGGAATTTGGGGACCCAGGGCAAAATTAAGTACAGGCCCCTCCTCATAAGTGTGATTTTATATAACTTTTCTGTCGTGTCTTTTGAATCGTTCCTGAAGGAAGCTTTTGGTTTTTGTTGTTTTTTTGTTGTTGTTTTTTTTATGTGGATCCTGGTTCATGAATTTGGAGTGGTAAAAGAACAATTGGAAAATTGTGCATAACAGATTACATCTTGTAAACAGCTTTAACAGGGGGTTTGGAGGTCCTTCCCCAGAAGAATATTTAAGAAATCAGACCCTCAGATATTTCCAGTTTGCAGGTGCATTTTAACACATGTTACAGTTTTAAATACATAGTTTTCATTTATAATTTTATAATGTAGTTTTTATAATATAGTGGTATTTTCTTGTTTAAAAGTGCACTGCACTACATTAATGTGATATTGTGAGAACTGTTTCAGAGCCTTGCGTTTATGATGATCGTAAGGGCATCTTGTTGGGGGCCCTTCAGGTTGGGGGCCCAAGGCAATTGTGGCCTGTTGCCTAATGGTAAGTCCGCCACTGCTAATATAAATGATCTGGTATTTCATGTGGAAATACCACATACACTAGAAGTATAACTAAAATAGGTAGTATTGTTTTGAGTATATTTTGATAAGATTGCCAATGGAACAAACACTGAAGATCGTGTTTTACAAACATTTTGTTGTTGCTGCTGTTGCACTTGTTCTATTGGCAAATTTAAGAAAGTTAAAATATACTTAAATCAAGACAAATACGAGTTCATTCAATCACTTTTTAACTTACTTAAGACTCTATTTTTCCAGTGTAATTTCTCCTGGCCCCATCTAAGAGACACAGACAAATACTGTCTGAGAAGCAGCAGGATGAATAAAATGAAAACATACCTCCATAGATCCATCTGAGTGCTTTGTTTTTGGATAGTAACTTATGACGGAGCCCAAAGTCTCAGAAGAGAATGATGAGTGGACAAGGGATAACAGCAGAAAGGCACAAAACAACATGATTCCACTGGATAATATAAAGAAATACCAAATTTGAAAGTTTTCATAGAGATAACATAATAATGATCACCCAAAACAGCAAAAAATTATCAAACAATGATGGACATTTTTTTTTAGAGTTTAGGCCTCCACCAAAGCACTGGTTCTATCTTGTAATATTAAAAATTAAGTGCCAAGACTATTGCAAACATTAAAAAGTATATATTGTCCTAAAAGCAAGACAAAATTTAGAAAAAGTTTGCATTTTCAGTTCCTCAAAAATATGTTAAATGATCCAAGGTGTTCACTACAACAAAAACACAGCAAAAAAGTGGACCAAGATAGCATTAAGAAAATAGAATAAAAGTAAACACGCAGAAAACAAAAAAGTTCTTCCTGTCTCAAACAACGACGTATTTCCCTCCAATTTATCATGAATTCAACATGAAAATCCTGCTCCTTCGATTAAGCTTGGGTTGTTGGTTTTGAGTTCCTCGTTGGAAAGTCCAGGCTGAAGTGTCCATTCTTTCGTCGACAAAACGGCTGATGGATTTTCATGACAACGTTTGAATAGAAATATCTGAAGTTGTTTTTTTTTCACACGCTTCATTGTGTTTTTCTGTCTCTGCTCAAGTTTCAGATGTTATCAGAAAACTGAACCAGGGCTCAGCTTAGACTGAATCAGGCCTATCGACCCTTAAAAGCTGACTGAAACGTTGCTAATTTCTACAGAATCAAAGGTGGTAAAAGTTTGTTTTAGATGAAAAGAAGAAAAAAAAGATTTACACTTGAGTTTGCCTGAATAAAACATGTTCTGAGCAGATATAGAAGTACAGTCCCTTAGCTGTGCAAGTTGGATCCTATACATTCTTGCAAGTTCATTTTCCTTCAGTTTGTAAATGGTCAAAGACGTGCCACGCCGTGTGGACATTGATTGTTTCCGATATTTATGATTGTTTTATGTCAAATGCCATACATTTCATTTGTTCGTCCGTCATGGTGCGTGGTGTGGCGCTGAAGAGCTTGACGACACATGCAAAGAGTCAATAATAGTTAAAATGTAGGATTTAACTAATTAAACAAATCCAGAGGGACTGAGGTAAGATTGAAGCAGGGGTAAAGTTGACTAAACTAGGCAGGGCCGAACCATGGCATAAATTAACCAAGCAACTGTTTAGGGCCACACCCACTCGAGGAAAAACCAACAACCACAATCAAATCAAATCTACTTCAAGCAAGAAGCAAACAAGAAGTGCATCACATCCATAAAAACACAGTAAAACTACAATACAACATAAATCCTAGTACATCACTGAAAGCGTAAAAACATATTAAAATGTATTTAAGATAATGAAATTCAGATTAAAACTTCCACACTCATAGGCACAGTTAAACAAAAAAGTATTTAGCCTAGGTTTGAACGCTGCCATGTAGGGGCCTGACTCTTCCAGTTTTTGGCTGCATAAAATTAAAACGCAGATTCCGCATCATGGAAAAGATTTCAGGGGTTGTCATCCAGATGCTGTTTTGAAAATCAAGACGTTATGACTTTCATCTAGAAGTAATTTTCAATCAGAGAGCTGGTCTGAGAACTGAGGTTTATGTGCTACTCTGAGCTGTGAAGGCCACACCCACAGGGAGGAGTCTCTGATAATGGACTGTCTTTGTTAAGATATTAGTTTGCCCTGCCTAGGTTCACCTGACACTAATCTTGTTATGATAGTCTTTGTTCTATTGTCCTGTTGTTAGCTGGCTGTTCCCTCATCACTGCTGTGTCTGGTTTGCATGTGACTGGTCTGTAGACTTGGACCAGGGTGTTAGGAGGCTGTCATAAATCAATCTAAATTGAATCGTAAACCCCCATTCCTGTTTAGAGAGGGATTCTTTTCACCGAAATAGTGTCTTTTATTCCTCTTTCAAAACAGTTCTTCTCCCCGCTCAAAATCTTCACCTCACTGTCTTTAAACGAGTGCTTTGTTGCTTTCAGGTGCAGATGGACTGCACTTTGCGGTCCAGCTGAGGCAGATCTTCTGTGCAGGTTCAGCCTTTTGTGTAGAGGCTGTTTGGTCTCTCCTGTGTAACATTCTGTGCAGCCGTCCTCACTGCACTTTATGAATACACTACATTTTGTGTTGCCATCTTGTCCTTAGGGTGGACCAGTTTCTTCAGGAATGTCATGTTGTCTAAAAATACTTTAGACATCCTAGTTTATCAGACAGGTCAGAAACAAAAGAGATAGACACCCCCTCCTGCTTGGTTCTATGTCCCTAAGGTCCTGTTTCTTGGCTCTTTTGACTTTGTTGAAGGCCCATTTTGGGTAACCACAAGCTGAGAGGGCCTGCTGGACAGAGTTTCATTCCTCATGTTTAGTCCTGACTCTGGCACCAGCAGGAGGCCGGTCCATGTTTAGTCCTGACTCTGGCACCAGCAGGAGGCCGGTCCATGTTTAGTCCTGACTCTGGCACCAGCAGGAGGCCTGTACATGTTTAGTCCTGACTCTGGCACCAGCAGGAGGCCGGTCCCTGAGCTCCTCAGAGTGTGAGATGGTTCATGTGGCTCTAACATGTCAGATGTACTTTGGTGCTTTGGAGAGACTTAAACACAAGCAGAGCTGCTCTAAAGTCTATTCTCTGAGCCTGAAGCCAGTGCAGAGACCTGAGCACAGGACTAATGTGCTCGTACTTCCTGGTTCTAGTCAGGACTCGAGCAGCAGCGTTCTGGATGTACTGCAGCTGTTTTATGGCTCGTTTGGAGAGGCCAGTGAGGAGGCTGTTACAGTAGTCTAACCTACTGGAGACAAATGAATGTATGAATCTCTACAAGTCTGGTTTAGAAGCAAATTTTTTTTTTCGCAATATTTTTAGATGATAGAAAGCTGCTGATGTTATTGATTTGCTGTAGCGTTTAAAATTCAGGTCTGAGTCCAATATTACAATCACACAAACACAGAGACAGAGAATCTGCCTCAACAACTGTACAAACCACACTAAGGCAAAGTTATTAACAAAAAATTAAAGCATAGGAAAGAAACTCTGTGGCTTAGTGGCCTCTTAAAGCTCATGTCCAACATAAACACCAGTTAAAATCTGGAACACACTGTTGTATGCAAAGATCCAGAGCATCCCAAACATGCTCAATGGGTGACATGTCCAGAGAATATTCAGGCCACGCAAGAACTGGGATGATTTTAGTTTACAGGAATTGTGTACAGATCCTTGCCGTGTATTATCTGCTGCAACATGAGCTGATAGACATGTCTCCCACTCAAAGAACCACTCAAAGAAAAATCTTATCAGGCTGTTTCCTAATGTGTGCATTGTATCTGACATTGAGACAACACCCAACTCTCAACCAAGATCCATGCTGAACCCTTAAGATGACTTCATGTGTATAAAAAGTAAAGTAATCACAGCAAAACTTTATTCACAGAATCACAGATTAGCCCACAGTTACACGTTATGATCCCTCTTTTGACAGATCTACAGTGGAATGAAGGTGTGGAAGACTTTTTTCACAAGAGAAGCACAGAGATTGTGGAGCATTTGCATTGATTTACAGACTTTAAGTGAACTTGCATACATCAGTTCGGTTGGAGTTCCTATAAATGGTCATTTCACCACATTTGTTATATTTTGGCGGTATAGTATGAGCAGAATGTAACTTGTTACTGGCCGCCTGCCCCCCCTGGCCTCTCCTCTGGACACGTCTTTGATGGGGGCTCAGAGGGGCCTGTGCCTACAGTCAGAGTGCTGTTGACCAGGCTCACAGTGATCTTTGCAGGAAGCCCCTGTTTCACCAGCTCCAGTTTGATCTGCAAACACACAGGTCTTTAACATGACTCAGAGTGAGGTCACATGAGGTCAACACAAGGCCACACCCACCTGTTCAAGCAGAGCGGACCTCACGGCTTCATCAGAAAGACGAGCAGGAGTCGACATCCGTACTAGTGAAGAGAACGAGAGATATTTAAGCCATTAAACAACCCACATACCGGCCTCATGAATATCTAAGTTTAAAATAATCAGTAATGGTATCAGCCAAGAAAAAACTGGGAGGGAAATATCTAAATAATTTAAATTAACTTGCACCAAAGTTGATTAAGTAAGTAATTAAACAAAACAAAAAAAGAATTTATGCAATTAAGCACACGCACAGTTTAAAAAGTTCTTCTGTCTCCCTTATTACATCTTAAATGAATTTGAAAAATGCTCCAACTAATATCAAACTTAGTCATACCTTTAAATCTTGTGACTCGTTTTTCTGAAAAATCAAACACATTATTTTTGTTGATATAATAATGTTGGTTCAGGGTGTGACTGTAGTTGTGTTCAGTTTGAAGCAAGCCGTACAGTTGGATGGTTTTATGTGAGCTTACTAAAATAACTAATTATCTTACCTTTTGCAACAGTTACAATGATACACCGGAGCTCTGAGGAAAACTTGGTTGTGCTGAAACAAGAAACACACACATTATATTTGTTTTGTTGTTATTTACTTTTTGCTTCTCCACTGGTTTAACTTCAGGAAGCAAGACCCATGATCATGATCATGTGTGAACTAAATAAAATTAAATGTAATTAAATACTATAATGTTTAATTAATTGTATTATGGTATAATTTCAGTATAATTTTAATTTGTCGTATGAGCGATGCTGTTTTGTTGATTGATCAAAAAGCTGTCAAGAAAAAACAAACATAATAAAATAAATGATTAACGCGCCAAATAATTGTTCTGCGACCCATTTTGCGGTCCCAGCCCACTGATTGAGAAGCACTGCTCCAGAGGCACTGACTTGAGAGTGGCCTGGGCGCTGAAGCAGACTGGATGGCTCTGTCCGTCCTCTGCGTCCACTGGAGTCCAGCTCAGGACGTACTGTCCTCCAGAGCCCGACTCAGTCATCCTGGAGGGGCCACTGAACACCAGCTCCGAAACCCTCAACAAAACACACACACCCTTTAATTCAGATTTACAAACAGCACAACAAATATTATCTTTTATGTTTGTGTTGACGTTTCTTTTTGCCCATTGTCTGTTTCTTACTGTGTTAAACTCTTTATCTCAGGCCACATTCTGATTATGATTTGGATTTATAAAGTGCCTTTTAGACTAAAGCACTTTACATTCCATTATTCATTCATTTGAAGGTTCAGACGCTGCTCCTTGTGTTGTGACTTACGTGGACTCGCTGGCCTGGGCCTTGATGTGAATGCGCAGAGTTTTATTGACCGGGATGTTGACCTGAGTTCCGTGTTCAGGAGTCGGCGTCACGAACCTGGGCAGGTAAAGGCCTGAGGAGCAGGACGGAGCAGCAGACTCAACTGGGGAAAAACAAACACTGAACTGAGGTTTATTATTAGCCCATAACTATTCACTGGAACACAAGTGTGAGAGAATGGCTTTCCCTAAATGACACGTTTGATGTGATTGCTTCTGGAGCAAAGGGTTATAGTTAGCTTAACTTAAAAGTCATTGCGATACGATAATGGATAATGCATCTAAGTTGTTAAGGCCTTTTATAAAGTCTTTTCACAACCCTGAAGCTGAATATGAGGCGGAAGAGGAGAAACAGAAGGAGGATCAGGAGGTCACAGAAGCCCTCCCCTCACACTCCTTCCACACCACGTACCATCCACTTGATTTCCACTTGTGTATATTATAACTCTATGGATTACTGGACAAAATGCACAGCACTTTGGACCAAAGCAAGTTGAACAGCAGTCCCATCAGAACAAGGCCAGACGGTTCCATCATCATGGTATTCTCTGGCAGGTGGTATGGCAGTTTCAGAGCCCTGCTGCCAACACTTGAGGTTCTGATGACAAAGACTCCTCAAACACAACTAAGATGCTTTTCGTGCTGACATAAGCTGCCCAAAGTTCAAACTCAGGTAAGAGATAGTAGTAGAAGACAGCAACTGAAGGATATCAAAAAGTAACAATGAACAAGATAAGAGAAATAAAATTAATTCATTCAGTTAACAGGTTCATCATTTTATAATTTATATCTGTCGCTTTCAAGGTATAAAACCAGAAGGATTCTCTTTGTAATAGAAACTTCAGTTTGAAGTCAGTCAGTCTTACAGACGTTGTAATGTGTTCACTGCCAACTATTTTTAAATTGGTACAACTGTTGTTAAATTGTTGCTGCCATGTTCAGCTTCTTTGTAAAGGAGGTTGCATGTTTAAATGGCATTATTATCCTCAGCCCATTTTGTGTTTTAGAAGTGTCTGTTCACTCCATACACCACAAATTAACTATTACATTTGATGAATGGTTTGATAAGCTATTTTTGTCTTTGTTGACATCTTGTCTTCTTTATTAGAATTGTTTTCTTGTTTCATATCAGACGATAGGTAAGAGATGATGTAATGCCTTTACATGTTTCGACAGTAACTTCTGTCTTCATCCCAATGTTTGTTGTGATGGGGCTGAAGAGCTTTTCCTCTTAAGCATGATCAACCTGACAGACCTGTCAAAAATGATTGAAATCATGCCTTACTTTACATCAATAAATACCTAAAAATAAAAACTGGACAGGGATCTTGCTGATGCTTGTGGTGGTGCCTTTGACTCCCTGTTGTCCATTGGTCTGTGTCAGAATGATCTGAGTCCTGGGGAAGTCCTCCATCACCAGCTGCACAGCGTACCTGCCCTGACTGCTGGTACCGCTCGCACTGAACGATAAAGTGCAGGACTGTGAGAGAATCAGTGCTGATGTTAGTTTAAAGTGTAATTGTGACGATGAATGTGCAGAGACTCACCGGCGACAGGCTGAGCACAGAGGGGGGCGTGCACTGGGCACACTCATGTGGATCTGTGGCGTTATTTGCAAATCTGCACTGGACCAGGTCTCCATCAGGATCAAAGCTCAACAGACGAATGTCTCTGGGACAGTTCCAGGGGACTCTACATCAGGAATAGTCATTATGTTTTATTTTCTATCTTTGTAACTCACAATGAGGATGTACCTAAAGACAGGCAGGATGGTGGTCTGTGGACATCTGTTGGCTTGTCCAGTGTCAGAACGATTCCTCAAGTCAACAAGAGTAGAGACTCCAGCTGTGACGACTCCATTCACAATGGGACTGCTCCACTGATCCTCGGATACCCTATAGAAATATATATATATATATATATATATATATATATTTTTTTTTTTTTTTTTTTTTTTTTTTCTTTTCAGATTTGTTGAAGTTCTGAGGCGAGACAGTACAGGCAAAACTCACTTTTTAAAATCTTTGTGTTTATTGGTCAATTGGTCAATTTGCTCTCTTAACATATCGTCTTTCATGTAGAAACAACAAACTTGTCCAATCTGCTCCTAAAAATGTTTTATTCTTCGATTTAATCCACTTCATCCATAGATTTCTCTGGGACATTGTAACTTCAAAGACTGTTTTCTTAAAATGCATTTTTCTCCAACAAAGTTACTTTAGAAAGACAAGAGGTAAAGTAACTTTACATCTACATACACATCTTGGACTCAACAAGATTTTGACGCAACATACAGAAGGATTTTTTGATATCTAATTCTAAAACTGATTTATTGTGAGTTTTAAGTTTTTAGAAAATGAGGCTAAATTTTCAGTTCAATCTAGTTTACTTAAAAACTATAAATAAGAAATCGAAATCCCCTCGAAGAACTTATTTGTAACTAATATGTGCACAAAATGAACCAAGAAATTTAAACTTAGTACTGTCCATTTTTCAGGGTTATATGTCCCAAATATGTGTATTTTACACATAAAATGTCTTATTTCCACATGAAAACATTACATGATGAAAAATATGTAAAAAGTAGTAAACTACAGGAGAAGTTTCAAATTGATATCTTTAAATTTAAGATTTGTTCCTGTTCATCTACAGTGTCTCACCTTAAGGTTAAAAATGACTCACACTATGACTTACTTCAGCTGAAATGGTGCATCTGAGGGAGCCGTCCGGATCCAGGTTGAATCTACTTGACAAAACCCTTCAGGTGAATAGTCCACAATAGCTACTGTGTGCGATATAGTGAAACAACCCTCAGTCGGGCAATATGTTTTGTGAGAAACACAAGTCTTCGAGTTTGAGCGATAGCGAAGCACCATCTGTGAGAAAAAACACAATTGAAAAACAACATGTATGATTGGTGACTGGTAGCTTCTGTGTTGTTCATATTTTTGAGAGTCACTTGTGGTGCATTGAAGAGCCAAGGGAACATAGCTCTTCATTTAATCTTGATGACAATACTAGAAACAAGATCAACATGCCGCTATTTAACAGGAATAAAAAACTACAGCTTTAGGTACACCGCGCTGTAGGAGAAACTCTGCTGGGGGACGTATGGAGCTATCCTCTGGTATCCTCTTCCTGCTTTCCCTATCACCAATATTTAAGGTACCGCAGGCATGAACTAAACAGCTATACCCAAAAGGACAGTTTCATGTAATTATAATAAAATACTGGTTACAAAGGTTAGAGGTAAAACAAAGCATAGGACATAATGTCAGACTTGACAAACCCCATTGGTCAATGAGCAGTGTTGGGTAAGTTCCTTCAAAAAAGTAATTTGTTACAGTTACTTGTTAAGTGTTTTGGTCTTATCTCAGCGTTTTCAATTCCAACTAATTTGGTCTACAATGAATCTGGAGAGGTTTTACTTTACTAAAGCCTTTCTAAACAAAGAAAACACCATGGCACCACAAAGAATGGTAACCCTCAGCTCATCACACTCCAGGTGGACTGCTATAGATACCTGAGCGGAAACAAACAGCTGGACAGAAGGAGCACGAGAAGGGCGTGAGTAGACTTTACTTCCTGATCAAGTTTCTGGAGATCTTCTGCCGGTCTATTGCTATTTTTTCCACGTTTATTATTTCAAATTTTATTATCACTTATTTGTTTTACCTTTGTTATCATATTGTAATGTGTGAGCTAGTGTGTTCAAGTAATTTCCTGTGTGGATCAAAAGTTTATCTAAGTCCAAGTGTAACTTTTATGTCATTGTCCTGCTGAAAAGACCTTTAAAAATAAAAGTTAAAGAAAATGTTTTCAGTTCATACCGTAACAGATCCGTTCAAATGTGTCTTCAGGCTGTAATAAGTCGTGACCCTGCCCTGGTACTCTGTGTGTCCAGAGCACAGAGGCAGCAGCAGCAGCAGCAGCAGCAGCAGAACACGATCCATTGTGACTGAGTATTTCAGATGATCCTGTGTATTTGACATATTCAGTATTCATTCCAGGAAATTTATTTCCCTTCTTTTCCCATTTGCATTGCAAATATACAAATATAAAGACACAGTTCAATGGCAGGATTTATGGTCACTGTGATAGCGACAATTTGTCACGTGTCAAGACTGGAACCAGCAACTCAAGGTTTTAAAGGTCCCATAACATGCAAAATCGACTTTTCAGAGGTTTTAACCTTCCTCCAGTGCTATTTGGGCCTCGTATGTTGTGCCCAAAGTGGTTTTTTGATTGATTCCCTCATGTTTTCACTAGAGAACTGTCTTTTCCGTCCCCCTCGGCTGAGCAGCAGACGGGGGCTCCTCACCAGGATGACGCGCTTCACCAGGATGACGCGGTGTTTAAGCCACGCCTCCAGGAAGCGTGCAGCCGCAAGAATAAAAACAGCTAATGCTAATGCTACACAGTAATTACACGATGGATACGACAGATCGAAGAGTTAGCTTGTTATTTACCAAACGGCAACGTCCGTCGTCGAGGTCCTGGAGCACGTCAAACTCCAGGTCAGATCCAGGACGAAGGACTCAGCACGACGCACCGTCAGGACGGATAAAAGGTTTATTCAGTGTTTGTGTATCGCTGTTTACCGGAGCACACGGCGCATGCACCATCTCCACTCTAGGCTTCGTCGCGGGTTGGGCGGGGGAGGCAGCCTGCTCTCTGTTCGGGGGGGTCAGATCTCAGAGTGAGCCGTTTGCTTTTGCAAGGAGGGGGATATTGCACAACGCAAAAATTTATCAACAAAGCCCTTAGAATAGACTGTGTAAAGGGGAAAATAGCAGAATATGGGACCTTTAAAGGTTTTGATACTTCCTGTAATTTAAATTTATATTTATTTATCAAAAGGTCTTCACAAACTTCAACTTCACAAATGTAAAACTATGATAAATATTTACCACAGGTGCCCTCCCACAAAACTAAGTCATAATTTGAATATAATAAGAACATATAGACTTTAATGCCATACTATGGTACATTCTGGGCATAGAAATCACTCATCTCCTTGGAGACAAGCAGGTGAAACACACCAGAAAGATAATAGTAATGCACCTAACACAAACGTTGATTGTTGTACTTTACCGCCCTCCACTGTTCCCTCTAAGCTGCGCGCGTGCGCAATTGCGCACAGCTTCCAGGGGCATTGCGCAGAGAAAATCTTTGTCGCGCATGAGAGAAAGAGAGAGAAAGAGAGCGAGAGGCGCGAGCCACACACAGTGACGTGCACCTGAACACACCTGATCATAAACAGCACATAGCGCCAAATCAAAGGCTCCGGGAACTAAAGTTCTACATCCCATAAGCGTTTAACTAGTCTTTGTTCTGGACCAACCCGCCTGTATTCACGGAGTTTTGAGCACAAACAGCTGACGAACTAATGCGTCTAGAATAGCGCAAACTACCGCGAAGACTCGCGCTCCCCATCAGGGGTGAAAGTGAGGCATTACGGCCCGTTACTGCGGACCCCTAAAATATTTGGTGGTAGTACGCTGTGCCAGCAGGCACGTAAACGAGCTCCTCCCCCTGACGCACGGAAAAGTAGTCCCACTAAAACATTGCCTCTGGAGTCAAACCATCACATTAGACAAACTTAATCCAAGGTCAGGCTGTGCACTTTTTGAGATTTAATCGACCCAACCCCGAACTCTCAGAACTCACGGTGACAAACTTGATTTGAGTTCATTCATTTTGGATCTGACTTGTCTCCGCGCGTCTTTACGCGTCATTACGCGTCATTACGCGGCAGCGGTGTAAACGCCGTGAGCAGCGCGGCAGACACTTCTCAGACTCCTCTGTCCTCAGCACCAGTGAAGAATCATGAACCAATCAGAGCAAACGCAACAGCGCGTCTACAAAGTTTAGCGCGTTGCACAGTTTTCGCGTGGATTGATATGCAAATTACCCGCGTGCGTAACGAGGCGTTAAGTGCTTTATGCACAGAATAATCTCAAGTGAAAATTGGAAGAATGAAAATGAATGGTCACAGACGGAAAGTTTATTTAGGCTTTGAAGACTGACTTGTTGTGTCAGATCTACAGCTACAGTAAAGTCTAATCAATGACATCATTAGTCAAGAGTTAACTGTAAATTATCATATTATCAATTATCAGACCTATTTGAAACATGGGCTTATGAGCTAAACATGACACACAGGTTACTTTGTCCAGAGGCTTCCAGGGGAAGAATTACAGAATTAAATGAATACAGAATTAAATAAATATTGCAGAAGTGTTGCTGGATGTGAGTCAGTCTTTATATTAAAATGCATAAGAAAACTGAAATCTTTGGAGGGAAAAACACCATGACTCTGATCTGAACACAACTTAATGATGATATCCATTTTATATTATTAATTCTACCTAAACCTATAGCTATAGGGGCTGTGATCAGAGAGAGGAGGACAGTGCAGCTCACAGACAGGGGGCGCTGTACTCCAGGGGCTGTGATCAGAGAGAGGAGGACAGAGCAGCTCACAGACAGGGGGCGCTGAGGAGCAGAGGACAGTGCAGCTCACAGACAGGGGGCGCTGAGGAGCAGAGGACAGAGCAGCTCACAGACAGGGGGCGCTGAGGAGCAGAGGACAGAGCAGCTCACAGACAGGGGGCGCTGTACTCCAGGGGCTGTGATCAGAGAGAGGAGGAGGACAGTGCAGCTCACAGACAGGGGGCGCTGTACTCCAGGGGCTGTGATCAGAGAGAGGAGGACAGTGCAGCTCACAGACAGGGGGCGCTGTAGTCCAGGGGCTGTGATCAGAGAGAGGAGGACAGTGCAGCTCACAGACAGGGGGCGCTGTAGTCCAGGGGCTGTGATCAGAGAGAGGAGGACAGTGCAGCTCACAGACAGGGGGCGCTGTAGTCCAGGGGCTGTGATCAGAGAGAGGAGGAGGACAGTGCAGCTCACAGAGAAACACAAGATTTAGACACAAGTGATCAGCAGCATGTGTCCTACACAGGTTAACATAACTGCCTCAAGTTTTCTTATGATAAACAAAGCCTCCATTTGAATCTTGGGCAGAAGTCGCCTGCAATCATAATGTATGATTAAAGGTGCACTATGGAACTTTTGTGTGGAGGGCCTGCCATTAGCTTATTGCATGATCATAAAATGTTTCACTGTAACATTTGAGTTTGTTGATCTAAAACAGCCCAAATCCCAGGAAATTACATCCAATTTGCTTTCAAAATTATCTGCTAGAAGTTAAATTCAGAATTCTTTCCAGGGATGCTTCATTAATGGATGAAGGCCAACGAAGTCTTGTGAAAAATGCCCAAGAAAGACTGTTACGGCGCTGATCTCAGGTTTTGAACGAGTGTGACACCGATGTGGCCCCCTCAGACACACAAAAAAAAATTACAGGGAACATTGGCTGCAGGCTGTCGCCTGCACCCTCTTCACGCTTCGCCTAACCCTAACCTTTTTTTTAGGGTTAGGGTTGGGGTTGGGGTTAGGGTCAGGCGACTTTTTCACTTTTTTTCTTGCACTTTTTCCTTTTTATATGACTCTACTTTTATTTTATTTTTTAGTTGCAGTTGTATTTAGTGCTCAAACAAACCTTGAAAAACATGTGTGACTGGGAAAGGGTTAATGCCATACGGTGGAACATTAAAAGTAAAGCATTCCGTGGGTTTAAAGAATGACCAGAAACGGGGACAGTTGCTACAATTTATTAGTTTAGCTAGAAATTTTGGACTAGACATTTTTAGTCATTTAGTGAGTATTTTTTACTTTTTAAAAATGACTTCTGACTGTTTCATACGTTCAGCTTTTTTTTCTTAGATTAAGTAAATTAAATCCATTCAAAAGAGTCAGAGTGAAATGCTTGCTTCAAACAATATAAAACAAACAAACCAAAATTTGATAATTTTTATGTCCATAAAAGTAAATTTTCCATGGCATTTAATGATGTTCTGCTTTTTTTTTCAGGTGGCCATTAAGTACATACCAAGATATGACGTGACCTAACCCTAACCCTTAACCCTACCCCTTAACCCTAACCCTAACCCTAACCCTTAACCCTAACCCTACCCCTTAACCCTAACCCTAACCCTTAACCCTAACCCTACCCCTTAACCCTACCCCTAACCCTTAACCCTAACCCTACCCCTAAACCCTAACCCTACCCCTTAACCCTACCCCTTAACCCTAACCCTACCCCTTAACCCTACCCCTAACCCTACCCCAAACCCTAACCCTACCTTTTTTAATTTTACCCTAAATTTTATTTTTAAATTTTACTTTAATTTTACTTTTTAATTTTATTTTTAATTTTAATTTTATTTTTAATTTTACTTTTAACTTAATTCTTAATTTTAATTTCTAGCCCTTTTTAATTTTACTTTTAATTTTAATTTTAATTTTACCCTTTAAACCCTAATCTCTACTTTTTAATTTTATTTAATTTTAATTTTAAATTTTATTTTTAAATTTTATTAATTTTAACCCTATTTTAATTTTATTTTTAATTTAATTTTAAATTTTAACTCCTATTTTAATTTTATTTTAACCCTACCCTAAACCCTACTTTTAAATTTTACTTTTAAATTTTAATTTTACCCCTTTTAACCCTACCCCTTAACCCTAACCCTAAACCCTACCCCTAACCCTAACCCTAACCCTAAACCCTAAACCCTAAACCCTAACCCTAAACCCTAAACCCTAAACCCTAAACCCTAACCCTAAACCCTAAACCCTAACCCTAAACCCTAAACCCTAAACCCTAACCCTAAACCCTAAACCCTAACCCTAAACCCTAAACCCTAAACCCTAACCCTAACCCTAACCCTAACCCTAACCGTTAACCCTAACCTCGACCTAGACTTGCTCAGATATTCTCTGAGAACACACTGCTGGAGGAACAAGCAAAGGTACGCACACGTGCACAAAAATATTGAACTTAACTTTTCTGGAGGGCCCGTGATGTAGACGTTAGTACTTTTCCCAGAATGTTCCACAGTATGGCATATAACTTATCTACCTTGCAGTTATTTCATTACAAAAGTAAGCGTTTTTATGGCTCAAAAGGACATTGAAAAATATGGATTTTTACCCTGATAAGGGTCGCCTCTCCACAGATCTGACTTGTAACTGCCCCAGTGCTGTCAGCTGCTTGTCTCTATGAAGATAGATCATTTGAAAGAACAAACTATTTCAGCAGAGAGAAACGTTACAAAGGTTTCCTTTTGAAAATGCTATGCGCACATAACATGCGTTTTACGTAGATTGTCTCTTCAAGTGCGGACGTGTCTTCGCTCTGCTCCTGCTCTGTCTTTCCTACCTGTTTTGTCTCGTCAGTTTTTCGTCAATTTTTTCTAACTTTTTTACCTTTTCAACTCGGATTATCTGCCCGCCAACTGATCTCTGAAAATGAATGTGGTTGATTGGTCTCTGAGCGCATTGGATAAGATTTTCTCCCAACAAAAAGCCTCCCCGGGTGAGGCGTGATGCCCCGACGGAACAGACATGGCTGGATTCATACGGGATAATTGGTATAACACCTGCAGATCCCATGCATTGAGCCCTTGCAGGTCGAAGATGTAGAAGATCTATTTATATTTGGATTCATGATAGCGGGCTTTCTACTATTGGGGCTTGGAATCGCCTTTGTCTATCGGAATATCTGCCAGACAGGAGAATTCATCCAAAACCTGTCTGACAACAACAAAACAAAGTTTGTGGAACTGAGTGACAGGATGCAGAGCAAAGACTGGACCACGGACTGGCACAGCTCCTGGACCTGAATCGTAACATCTTGTCTCGGACCACGGAGGTGCTGAAAGCCGGTGGACAATCAGGGAGAGTCGTTAAAGATGGACTAACTCAATGAAACAACGAATCGCTACTCGGATAGACCAGAAATGATTGGTTTTTATTGATCTGTACAAATTCCTGATCAACAAATGTATTAAAATGTATTTTCTGCCCTCCCTCCCTCCCTTCTTTCCCCTTATCCCGGACCTTGAGAATGCAGCTGGCTGGAAGAACCTGGGTCATACTGACCTTGCAACATAAACATGAGATAACATTCTGCACACACCGCCCGTGCTCTTCCCTCTTCTTGTATTTCTAAACAGCTACTTGCATCTTTTGTATGGATTACTTACAGAATACAGCTACCTGCTATGTCTTGTTTATGTCTTGTTTATTGTATGTTTTGTTGTGACCGCAACTGTAGTTACAACTGTGTGTCTGCTCATTGTTTATTGTCTATAAATGTAATTGTATATGTTATGTTGTAACGGTTTGTAAAGCGCTTTGGGTGCCTATTAGGTGGAAAAGCGCTCTATAAATAAAAATTCTTCTTCTTCTTCTTCTTTAAATTTGTGTCAAACGATGGAAAAATTATTTTGACTTGTCACTATTAAAATTAAGTTTTTATGTTGGCCTATATGATTATTTTTGTACATTTTATTTGTGTTATTTATGTATTCAAATCTAAACTACAATAATGCAAGTGAGATAAGTTAATTTCATCCAAACAATTTGCACATTTTATATCATAACTTATCTTTTATGACTAGTTTTTCACATTATTTTGATTCCTATAAAGTTATGTTTTGAAGAAGAGGTGGGCGACATTGACAAAAATGTATTCTGGTAACTATATTCAGATCATAATACTGTGTCATGTCAGTCAATGTCAGTCCAACTGAAATATGTCTTAAAACATATTAGCTGCGATTTCAGTATCAGACAAATGTGAAATGGCTGCAACATTAGTCACAACAGTGCAGGAATATCATTTTATACACATTTACAAACAACATTCATAAAATAACAATATTTTATATATTCTGCCTATGCACTTGTAATAAGAGTTATTCTAAAGTAACTTTCCGTGTAAATAAGCAACACAGCAATTTTTCTGAAAGTTTTGCGATATTTGTAATGAGGTCTCTTGGTACACAGTCCTCACTCAAATATTTGTGGAAAAGGCAGTTTCTTACCCACAAAAGTGCAGAGCGTGGCCAAGTCTATCTTTCGGTCTGATGAGGTTTGTGTCTTCTACCTATTTCTCTTTGTACAGGAAGTCTACAGTATTTTTAGGTACTTAACATTGAACAATTCCCTATATATCAATTTATATTTTGTTCACTGTAAACCACAGTATTGATCTAAAAATAGAATAGAATAGAATCTACTAGAAACAGATCAACTGACTTCCTGTTCAAAACTGCAGAACTGATAAGCCCCACCACTTCAATGTGACATTTCACTGTAACAAACAGCAGACTGTCATTTCTGTGTTTTTATTTTTGAAAAGTCTCTTCGTGACCTTTCAGAACTTTACATGTGTCACTCGGAGTCTTGATTTTACAATCAGTCCCCCAGTCCCTAAATTTCCCTGCTCCGCCCCTGTTTGAGCATCACACACTTCTCCTGCTTCTGCTCGAAGCTCTAGAGAACGGTACAGCCTGCAAACGCTTTCTTTTGCATTTATAAAAACATGATTTAAAGCTTCTGTAAGAAGTTGACTTTGACTTTGCGCGCTCTGCGATGTCGGCTCAACAGTTCGCTGAGTGAATGAGGGTTAGCGATTTTCATAAACTAAACACCATTTGGTCCATGTGGAACCTACTCACATTAGATATTGAAGTTTGAATGTCATTTAAATCATCTTAAAGGTCCAGAAATAAGATAATAATAACCGTTAGATGTGCATGTAAACATTTAGTAAAATGTTTATTCCACAAAGTAAATACACTTTTACTGATTCTATTTATTTTATAATAATAACATCCACTATGAATAACTATCAAAAATATGAACGTTATATTAAAAAAATAGAAAATAAGCGAAGAAACAAAACGATCGCATGTCTGTTGCTAGGTGACGCTCTATTTAGCTTCCGGTTGACCGTCTTGTTCCGGTCACGTGACTGATGTCAACAACAGCGTTTGAAAACACGGCGCCTCCACACTTTTCCGCTGCTGCTCCCTTTAATGGTGAGGTCTGCGACTGTTTTTGTACCAAAATGCTTCTTTTGTGCCCTCCTAATTACATGAACTCACTCTGAGTTCAACGTTATATCATTATTTTTGTCAGAATTTGGTTTCATTCTGCCAAAGTAACTTGCCAACATGAACAACTAGTTAGCTAGATGCTAACCGGCTTCAAGTAGATTCAAAGTAACATTTTAGCATTGTTTAGGTTGTGTTGTTAACGATGGATGGCCGCCAAAGTCTCATAAAGTGTCTGTTCTTCAGAGGCAGAGTGATGCCCGCCCCGGAGCCACTTCGTTTGGGGCGGAAGAGAGCGGTTCCGTCCTGCCCAAACCCGCTGTTCCTGCAGTGGCTCACGGAGCTCAGAGACGAGGCCAAAGAGAAGGGCCTCAAGATCTGCTACACCTACCAGAAGGTGCGTTTACCAGAGCTGGAATAGACTGAAGAAAACCGTGGTCGTGTCGTTTTAAGATGCAACCTGTGGACCGATAGGGCGACAAAGGGGACGGGACAGTGGCGCGAAACTGGCAAAAAGCTCATAAAACTTTTCAATACCTCTATGATCGAACAATGTATCTGACCCAAACTGCTCTCAAAGTACCACAACTCCACTGTAGTTTATGAAAAACTACTATTTATTCTGAAAGTGCAAGGAAATGCATTGACTTGGGAGTGAATTTAAGGCTATGGAGTATTTATTCTTATTTCACTCTGATATCTTCTGCCAACTCACTCCATGTCATGCTTCTGTTGTTTCCCATATAAATCTTTATATTTGAAATAAAATAATAGTCGACTAATACAATTTTCGTATGATTAAAACCCTATATCCAAACTAATCAACTAAAGGACTTAAGGCCAAGCCCGAGGGTTAACTTTTTGTCAATAAATTACGTAGAATTGTTACCTGATCAAAAGCGTATTGCATGCTACTGTTGTACTACTACTCTAAGGGACATCTTACTAAACAAATTATGTCAGTCTACCAAAGAATCTAATGAATGCTAATGAATAAACTATGAAACTCTATCAAATAACAACTGACGGCTTGTCCCAACTTCAACAATTTCTCATTCTAGTATATTTTGAAGATGAAGATGCAACTAAGTTTGTAAATGAAATGTGTACAAAAAATACATAATGAAGCTGCACAGTGTATTGCACTCTAACTGAAAATTTGATTTGGCACATTTGACAATTTCTTTGACAACATTTAGATCATAGACTGTCCTCTTGCACCTGTTGTTTAGACATCCACAGATATGTTCTGAATTCATTAGTTTATAGTTTTTACTACTTCTTGGACTTAAGTTGTGGTCCATTTAACACACAGACTTCTTCAGAAACTTTAGTATAATGATTTGTCTTTGACCAGGCCATCAACTCTCTGAACAAGTATCCACTGCCGCTGAAAAACGCCAAAGAAGCAAAAATCCTCCAGAACTTTGGAGACGGCATCTGCAAACTCCTCGACGACAGACTTCAGAAATACTACAGGCAGCACGGTACGCTCTATAAAAGGAACGAATGTATAGGCTGAGCAACAGCAAAGTTTTATTATGAATGATGAAATGATGTACGGTTTTCCCAACAGAAACGTGCTAAAAACACTCGTTAAAAACTTCTTTGTTGTTACGCGACAAAAGTGAATAGATTGTAAACTTAAACATGAAAGTTCTAAAATTCTTTCTATACTTTTACTGCAATGTTTGGAAGATTTGGTACGTTTTTGTTCTTCTTTTACTGCATTTTGATTGTTAGATATTTTAAATTGATAATACCACAGTTTTTTTTTTTCATTTCTGAGTGACCTTAGCAACTGAAAAGACAAAAAAATGGCCACTATTACGAAATCCCTTGTGCCAGACAGTGATATGAACACTATTTTTTGCCCTAATAGGTGTCATTTGATACTGTACAGCAGAGGGTATGTCGCACAGGTTTTTTGCACTACAAAAGTGTGCCATGACTCCAAAAATTTTGAAAAAACACTAATACAGATGACATACACGATAATTTAATTTTGCACACTTTCAAAACAACAACTTGGTTCTCATCCCACAGATAAAATATTGCCTTTGACATGCCTTAATTAATAATAGGGTTGAAACAAGTTAATTGATTAATGGCAACTAATCGATTATTGAGATAATAATCAAATTATAATTATTTGGATTATACGCAGACTTTAAAGCATGCCATGTGCTCAGATCAGGGGTTTTATCACTCAGACAGATGAGGAATTACACCAAAATGACAAAGAAAATGTGATAATTTTTTTCTGTGCATATATGTCGTAAAGATGGCCTAAAGTGGCGTCATTTTTACTTCTTCTGGGTCAAATTTAGTAAAAAAATCTTATATTAACAGGCAATTCACATTCTAAACAACTAATCAATTAATTGAAAGAATAATTGCTAGACTAATCGACTAGTCACAACCCTAATGAATAATAATAAATAAATAAAACTACTTCAGAATTGTTTATTGCCATTGTCAATGATCAAAATTCACAAACATAGGAACTTGCTTTGGTGCAAGGTGCAACATAAAACAATGAATAAAATATAATAAAATATATAAAATAGGCATGCATAAGTTTAAGAAAAAGATCAAATAAAATAAAGTACTTGCTAATGATAATACTAATAATGCAATTTCCTGCTGGTTTGAAGGTTTTACTTCAAGAAATGTAGCAGTTAAATGTAAAAATGTAATAATGAATTCTTTTCCTGAAGTACATGACCTCTATAACCTTTTCACTGTGTGCAGGTCCAGACGCTTCCATTCACATTCTGCCAGAAACAGCTCCATCTGCTGTTCGATTTGATATCAACAACCTGGCACCAACTAGGAAGGTGACCATTACACAAAAAAACACATTTACAAAAACAAACTCTGAGCTGATTCTGAAGATGTAACATCCCTAAATGCAGAACTGCTTTTGCTCAATCTGCGTTTTCATTTAGGGGTGTTAAACAATGGAATGCGCTCCCATCTGAGTTATTGAGCTTAAATAGTCTTCCAGCCTTCAATACAGAGGTGAAAGCATGGTTTTTAGAAAAGCAAACATGTACGCACAATTAAGTATGACTGAAATGTAAATGTTGACTGTATAGAGAATGTGTTTAACGAGTGTATGAATAGTGTATGAGTTGGTGAGACTGGATAGATGCTGTATGTGGAAGCAACAAGGGTTGTGGCTTTTTAATTGTTGTAAATATGTAAATAATTATTGTTGACCCCTCCCCCTGAGGACTACAGATGGAAATTAGCTGTGAAGCTAGAATCTGGTACAAGCATCTCTGCCATTGTGCTTAATGTAACTGTACACTGTCCTAATAAACGAATAAAGAAAGAAAGATATAGTAAAACACTGTCGTTCACAGAAAAGTGCTCCGTCCAATGGCGAGTCGGGGCGAGGAGGAGGAGGAGGAGGAGGGAGGAAGAAGAGAGAGTATGTTCCACAGAAACGATCAGGAGGATACGCAGTTCTTCTGGCTCTGTACCGGCACTGTCAGGTGAACAATGCTTGGACGAAGACGCTGTATCTTGTACATATCAAATAAATGAAACGCATTGTATTACATTTAAAATACGAGGGAACATTTCTTATTTAATTGCAAGTGACGAAAATCAAGCTAAAATTCTTAATTCAAGGTATTTAAATATTTTTCCAGTGTTCATACATAGACAGAAACATGTTTAAAGAGACATATTAACATTTAAGAGCTTATAACCATGATATAATTGTTTCCCTTCTCATTTACCCATTTGCATGTGATACTTTGTTTTGATGATGTTTAGGTGATGTACGCAGCACTATTTAACCAGAAGTCACTTAAGTTAAGATGTTTCTTATTATTAGGTTATTTTAGATCCATTTAGTAATTTAACATTTCCAAAATACAAAATAATTCAGGGTTTTCGGGGGCATTAAAAAGCGTTAAAAGTCATTAAATGAATTTTGGCAAAAATAAGGCCTTAAAATGCATTAAAAAGCATTAAATTCAATTCTCACAAACATTAAATCTAAAAAACATTTTGAAAAAAGATCAATCCATCAGAACAATAACGATAAATGTTAGAAAAAAATAGAGCAAATAATTTTCACAGTCAGTGCCTCCCAAGAACCCTGAGTGTCCATGACATTCACATTTATTTTGAATCCCATGTACTGGATTTATTGAATCTAGATATTAATAGCTTTGATCAAATCATCTAAAAAGTAAAAGCTAGGGTTCAAAACTTACATGCATGGTTTAAATTTCATGTAAATTACCTTTTGAATATTATAAAGTAGTTTTTTATTTTCTTGTCATTCTGCTGCCCAATGGAATGGTCATAAGCCAGTAGTTTTGACATAAAAGTGTAAATGTCTTGTTGTGACGTTGATTATGGCATTTAAAATCTTGAAGCATTAAATTTGATTTGCTGAAACTTGCATAAACCCATGAGCCACTGGTGTTCTAGGTTATAACTGTATAGCAGATGAAAGCATAATATGTCTTTCCTTTATGGCCTTTTGACCAGAGGCCTGAGCTATGACGCTGGCTCATCTTTTTTATATTAAGTTTCTCCTCCTCAGACTGACAAACCCAGACATGAGCTTCTCTGGAGCAGCTGTACCACAAAGCGGCTTCGCGACTCGCTCTTTCCCCAACTATCTCAGTGAATCGTGCACGTTCACAGAGCAGGGGGTGGAGTTAGCGCCAGCCGACCAATCAGAGCAATGGAGAAAGAAACACGAAACTGTCAATAATAATCACGATCATACACGAGAAAATAAGAGGCTAAATATAATCCAAAGGAACTCAGGCGCTGTCCATGTGGAGGTCCAGTCACTGATCGATAAAACAGATAAAAGCACAAATGTGGTCAAGTCCTGGATGTTAGTAAATGACTAAATGAATGTCTATGATGTCTGAGCCAAAAAGTGCGTAGAAACAAGTGCGCAGTTACATTTCAGTGTTTAATTCTGTACATATTTAATAGCGTACAGTGATCCCTCGTTTATCGCAGGAGTTGCGTTCCAAAAATAACACGCGAAAAGTGAAATCCGTGAAGTAGTCACAGCGTTATTTTTTTATTATTTTACAATGCAATACTGAACTATGGAATGAAACCAAAAATCAAAACCTGTTTTAAAGCCCAAAATGTGTTTAAAACAATAATTTTAATATAGTAATACAAGGTTGGAAACATTGTCACTGGTGTATTTCACAGTCTGTGCCTCTTGGTCCTGACTCCGCCCCCTGTAGCCTCTGTTTCTACTGAAGGCGCACGACTCTTTCTTTAGTTGTTGGCGCTCTTTCTTTTTCTGAGCAAGAAGATTTTTATAAACGGATATGCCACCTTGGATTATATTTGAGAACTAGACAACAGTAAAGCCCCTGAGCCAATCAGGATTCAGAGCACAATGCACTGTAAAAATATCCGCACTGTAAAAAAAAAAATCCGTAAAGCAGCGAAGCCGTGAAAGATGAAACGCGATATAGCGAGGGATCACTGTACTTTTTGCAGTACAGCATTGTTAAAGAAAATGGAATAGTTCCTCTAGGAATCACCTGTATCATAAGTGTAGCCTATTTGAATATCATCCCTCTTTATAAATCCATGTGTAATGATGCTAAAGAATACGCACTGTCGCTTTTCCTTATTTCTCTGCTTTGCTTTGTCTCTCGCTCTCTGTTTCTCCACCTTCGTAGCGCCATTCAATCCGGTTTAACCCCTTTAATCCAGCATCGTAGCACAGGCTTCTGACATCAAAGTGAAATGTGTCAGTTTTGTCTGAGATGTTCTGTTTCCTCGTTTCTCTTTCTTCAGATGGACGGCAGCAAAGGTTACATGTTCAAGCTTGAGCTGCAGACAGAAGCTCAGCCGCTGTGTGACAAATCCTTCACCGTGGTAAGAATCTACGACACACTGCGTTATATCAGACATCCGCTTAAATTAAATGATCTTGTCCCTCTCTGTCCCTCTCCTCCTCGTGTTCAACCGTAGCCTGATTTGGGCAGTAAGTACACGGCCTGGTCCTCGGTCAGTACTTTGATCCAGAGGAATTTGCTCATCAAGACCCACAACCCTGCGAGGTACAACGTCATGCACATTCTCTGTGTAAACTTAACAAATATCAAATAAAAATGGTTGGAATTCCTGTTTGACAAGCTTCTCAAAGTGCTACACAACTGTATTTGTTCAGTGACTTTGGGGAAACTGCGGCTCAAGAGAGAGTAATTGTTGGATTAATCGCAATCGAATCGAAATTTGAAAGAACACAATTAGAAAATCGCAAAGGCTGGAGTTTTTGAAGTGCAATAATTTCCTCCACAAGCGACAAAATATTCAGTTTTGTTCTGTGTAAAAACTGCAAACCCTGTAGTTTAGATTTCTAAAAACGTGTTCTGAAATACGCGTGACTCTTTCATTAGTTTGTCAGTTCATTTCAGTCTTTTTGTCAATTCTCCCAAATGTGTTAAAGTGACAAAAACTTGACTAAAAAAGACAAAAACATGACTAAAAGCGACAAAAACACATCTACGAGCAACAAAAACGTCACAAAAAGCGACAAAATCGTGACTTAAAGAAACATAAACGTGATTCAGAGTGACAAAAATGTGACTTAAAGCAACAAAAACGTGACTCAAAGCAACAAAAACATGACTACAAGCGACCAAAACATTACTAAAAGCGACAAAAACACATCTACAAGCAACAAAAATGGCACTAATAGCGACAAAAACGTGACTTAAAGCGACAAAAACACATCTACAACAAAAACATAGCTAAAAGCAACAAAAACATGACTAAAAGCGACAAAAATGTGAATAAAAGCAACAATAACTTGACTAAAAGCAACAAAAATGTGAATAAAAGTGACAAACACGCAAAAAACACGCTAAAAAAGACAAAAACATGTCTAAAAGCGACAAAAACGTCACAAAAAGCGACAAAAACGTGACTTAAAGAAACATAAACGTGATTCAGAGTGACAAAAATGTGACTAAAAGCAACAAAAATGTGACTAAAAGCAACAAAAACGTGACTCAAAGCAACAAAAACATGACTACAAGCGACAAAAACATTACTAAAAGCGACAAAAACACATCTTCAAGCAACAAAAACGTCACAAAAAGCGACAAAAACGTGACTTAAAGAAACATAAACGTGCTTCAGAGTGACAAAAACGTGACTAAAAGCAACAAAAACGTGACTCAAAGCAACAAAAACATGACTACAAGCGACCAAAACATTACTAAAAGCGACAAAAACACATCTACAAGCAACAAAAATGTCACAAAAAGCGACAAAAACGTGACTTAAAGCGTCAAAAACACATCTACAACAAAAACGTAGCTAGAAGCAACAAAAACATGACTAAAAGCGACAAAAATGTGAATAAAAGCAACAATAACTTGACTAAAAGCAACAAAAATGTGAATAAAAGTGACAAACACGCAAAAAACACGCTAAAAAAGACAAAAACATGACTAAAAGCGACAAAAACACATCTTCAAGCAACAAAAACGTCACAAAAAGCGACAAAAACGTGACTTAAAGAAACATAAACGTGATTCAGAGTGACAAAAATGTGACTAAAAGCATCAAAATCGTGACTCAAAGCAACAAAAACATGACTACAAACGACCAAAACATTACTAAAAGTGACAAAAACACATCTACAAGCAACAAAAATGGCACTAATAGCGACAAAAACGTGACTTAAAGGGACAAAAACACATCTACAAGCAACAAAAATAGCACTAATAGTGACAAAAACGTGACTTAAAGCGACAAAAACACATCTACAACAAAAACGTAGCTAAAAGCAACAAAAACGTGACTAAAAGCGACAAAAATGCGACTAAAAGTGACAAACACGTATCTACAACAACAAAAACGTGACTAAAACGTGACTTAAAGCGACAAAAATGTGACTAAAAGCAACAAAAATGTGACTAAAAGTGACAAACACGCATCTACAACAACAAAAACGTGACTAAAACGTGACTTAAAGCGATAAAACATGACTAAAAAGGTTAAAAACGTGATTCTTTCATTAGTCCGTCACTTCATATTTCATTCGGTCTTTTTGTCAATTCTCCTGGTTGTGTTTAAAACGTGAACTTTGAACAGAATCCCATTATTTGAACATAAATCACAAATCTAACCACAATCACAAAACTGGTCAGAAAAATCACAAATAGATATTTTTCCCAAATCACGTTGCTCTAATTTAAGGAATATAATGGGAAGAATCTGCTATTTTCAAAAGCTTTAGTGCAAAAACAAGAAAAACTAAATCAAATCTAAATAAACATAAACAACCAAACCAAAACAAAGAGTGCTATTACTAGAATTTCAAACCCAATTTCGATACAATGATGCATAAAACAATAATAATTTTGGGTTGAATTCAGTTTTCTACAAAAAATAGCAGTAGTTTCTATAGAATGACTTGGTGATTTGAGTGATTTTAGAGTAAGACAATTCTAAAACTATACAGAAAAGGTCAAAGTTTGTTTTTTTAAATGCATTTTCTTTCCAGTATTGATACTTTTTCAAATGAGTATAGCTTTGGTACTAGTTTTTCATTTTGATTAGTGTCTGGGTGTTGATATTTTTGAGTAATGCCACTGTCAAATCAAACTCTTTTATTAAATGTTGTGTGTTTTCTACTTTCTTATTGAACCTTTTGGACGTTTTCTCTCCAGATATTCTCTGACCGAGGAGGGAATGGCTTTGGCTGAGCGTCTGGACTCGGCCGAGAAAGAAGAGGAGCAAACGGGAGGAAGAAGAGCAGAAGAAGAGAGAAGAGACGGAGCAGGAGAGAAGGGAGACGCAGAGGAGGAAGACGAGGTGCTGGACCTGACGCAGAGCGATGAAGAGGAGACTGAAGATGTGCTCACGTGAGTTTAAACACTGATTGTTTTAAGTGTTTCAGTTCTAATTTTGCCCTATTGTGTTCCTTGCTTAGTCTCGTTTTTTTATTTTAATGAAGATTAACAAACCCGCTTAATTGAAACTAAAGCACATATTTATGGTGTGTGCCAAAATGAATTACCGTATTTTCCACACTATAAGGCGCACCTAAAAGCTTTCAATTTTCTCAAAAAACTGACAGTGCGCCTTATAATCCGGTGCGCTTTATATATGGATCAATACTGAGCCGCAACTACGCAACCACAGCCACTACTGTAGCTTCTATTCTATGCGCCTTATAATGCGGTGCGCCTTATATATGAACAAAGTTTTCAAATAGGCCATTCATTGAAGGTGCGCCTTATAATCCGGTGCGCCTTATAGTGCGGAAAATACGGTAATTAAAAGTAAAACTTAGAATTAATTATATGTCATTAATTCATTAAAAGTGTACACTGAATTACTTAAATATACATTTTTAATAATTAAGTGAGGAGATTTTTGATTTCTTATTTACTTACTTATTCTTATTCTTATTTACTTTACTTCTTTTTAACTAACTAGATTGGCCTGAAAATTTTCCTGAAAATTCAAATTTTTTTAAACTTAAAACAATAATAATAATAATTCATTTTAGAATTCGATATCAACAAATCCTTCTGTACGTTTTGTCAGAATCTTGTTGAGTCCAGATTGTACAGTTTGGTGTAGGATCTACTTTAAGGCTGATCTTTATGTCTCGAGGGAGAAAAATGCATTTTAAGAAAACGACCTTTGAAGTTACAACGTCCCAGAGAAATCTATGGATGAAGTGGATTCAATGGAAGAATAAAACATCTTTAGGAGCAGATTGGACAAGTTTGTTGTTTCCACATGAAAGACGATATGTTGAGAGAGAAAACTGACCCCAAAAAAATTTGTTGTCTGTAGTGTCTCACCTTAAATGAATCTGTTGTGTCTTGTGTTTATTTTCAGTCTTGCAGCAGAGAAACCCTGTGCAGTCCCAGAGTCCAGAGTCCAGGACCTTCAGACCAAAACCCCGGCTCAGTGTCTGTTTCCCGGCTCCTACGAGATCCTTCTGTGCGTGGACTTCATCGAGACCACAGGGTACGATCACAGGCTCAGGGAGGGAGGGACTGTTTCTCTGACGTGACATTATATTTACAGTTCTGACTTGTTGTTTTTTTCGCACAGTGGAGGTAATCTGCACTGCAAACAGGAGCTGGTGAAGGAGCTGCAGAGAAACGGGGTCAACTTCGACGTCCGGAAGTTAAACGTGGGCGACTTTCTGTGGGTCGCCCGAGAGAAGATGGAGCCAGTGCCAGGTTCAGATTTGGGCAATGTGGTGATAAAAATGGAATCATGAGCTCGTCCCTGTGACAATCTGTTATATTTGTCTCTTTAATGCAGCTGTCTGTTCAAACACACTTTTTCTCCTGTTGTTTAGCCTCTGAAGCCTCTGAGCAGATGACTTTATTTACCTCTTAAAGGCCAGGGCTGCACAATTCAACGAAACTGACACAGAATACATTTTTGAAGTGCAATCATTTCTTCCACAAACAACAAAATGTCTGGCTTTGATTTTAATACAAACTGCGAACACAGTAGTTTGGATTTGTACAAACATGTTCAGAAACAAGCAACAAAACGTGACCAAAAGCGATAAAAATGTGCTCAAAAGTGAAAAAACCCCGCCTACAAACAACAAACGCAACTCAGTGCGCCAAAACGTGACTAAAAGCAACAAAAACGCAACTAAAAACAACAAAGATGCGACTAAAAGTGACAAAGACGCGTTTAATTATGTCAAACACAACTGAACGTGACAAAAATGCGACAAAGAGCAACAAAATTGTGTTTAAAATGTGAATTTGAACAGAATCCTATCATTAAAACATAAATCACAATTAGATATTTTTCCTAAATCGTGCAGCTCTATCATTGGCAATAGGAAAATACAAAGTGAACATGAATCGTGATAAAATCTAATTCATGATCTGGCCCCAAGAAAATCGTGATAATAATTTTTTGCCTTATCACCCAGCTCTAGTTCAGATGAGTTTTCGGTCAAAAACTTTATGAATTTTAGCTGTGATTGGCAAAAACGCATGAGAATCAATGGTGAGTGATGATGTTTTCTTCTGTAAAAGCTTGAAATATAAGAAAACATAAAAGAGCTGCTCCAGTCTTCTTAAAAAAGTCTACAACTCTGCTAAATATTCAGTTTTGTTTGTACTATGGCTGCATAATTAGTCAGAATCACAGTCGAAATTGAATGTATGCAGTTAGCAAATCGCAAAGGCTGCAATTTTTGAAGTGCAATCATTTCCTCCAAACAACAAAATATCTAGTTTTAGTCTGCACAAAAACCGCTGAATCTGTAGTTTAGATTTGTAAAAACATGTTCTGAAGCAAGCAACAAAAATGCAACTAAAAGCAACAAAAACATGACAAAAAGTGACAAAAACGCTACTAAAACTGACAAAAGTGCAGCTAAAAGTAAAAATGTCAAAAATGCAACTAAAAGTGACAAAAACATGACTAGAAATGATAAAAATGACTAAAAGTGACAAAAAAATGACTAGAAATGATAAAAATGACTAAGTGACAAAAACATGACTAGAAATGATAAAAATGGGACTAAAAGTGACAAAAACATGACTAGAAATGATAAAAATCGGATTAAAAGTGACAAAAACGTGACTAGAAATGATAAAAATGGGACTAAAAGTGACAAAATATGACTAGAAATGTGACTAAAAGTGACAAAAACATGACTAAAAATTATAAAAATGGGATTAAAAGTGACAAAAACATGACTAGAAATGATAAAAATGTGACTAAAATTGACAAAAACATGACTAGAAATGATAAAAATGGGACTAAAAGTGACAAAAACATGACTAGAAATGATAAAAAATGTGACTAAAAGTGACAAAAACATGACTAGAAATGATAAAAATGGGACTAAAAGTGACAAAAACATGACTAGAAATGATAAAAATGGGATTAAGTGACAAAAACATGACTAGAAATGATAAAAATGCGACTAAAAGTGACAAAAACATGACTAGAAATGATAAAAATGTATGTGACTAAAAGTGACAAAAACATGACTGGAAATGATAAAAATGGGACTAAAAGTGACAAAAACATGACTAGAAATGATAAAAATGGGACTAAAAGTGACAAAAACATGACTAGAAATGATAAAAATGTGATTTAAAGTGACAATTGTTTGTAAACACGAGATTATTTCATTAATTTGTCAGTTCACATTTCACTCTTTTTTTTCAATTCTCCTGTTTGTGTTTAAAATGTGAACAGAATCCCATTATTAAATTAGTATAAAATTGTTAAAACAAATTGCTTATCTAATACTGGTCAGAAAAATCTCAATTAGATATTTTTTCCCCAATCGTGCAGCTTTGTATCTGAGATCTAAAATAAAACAACAGGAACACTGCAGCTTTGCCATTACCTTTCTCTCCTCAAATAACATGTTTTTGAGTCAGTTTGTTGAGGAAAATAAGTCTTGTGTGGCCGCTGAAGTGTCCTAAATCTCCCCTCTGCACAGTCGAAGCCACGAGAAACTACTTTCACTTTGCGTTTGGTTTAATTTCAGTGAAACGAAAGCTCCACGGACAAATATTAGGCAAAAAGAAGAGCGCGGAAACACATTTTAGTCGGATTGTCGAGGAGCATTTTGTGTTGTGGGACATTTGTGGATTTTTCTTTTGAGACAAACCTCGGCACGCTTGTAAACAAACAAAAGGGTTTCTTGCGCTGACACAGTTGGCGTTAATCGTTGCCGTTTGGCGCCGCAGGTCAGCTCAGAGCTCCGTGCGGTCGGGAGCTGGTCCTGGATTACATCGTGGAGAGGAAGAGGATCGACGACTTGTGCGGCAGCATCATCGACGGACGATTCAGGGAACAGAAGGTACAGGGCCGCTCCGAGCGACACAAACGGCTCACGACAAACACAACGCGGTCGTTCTAGCGTTTCTTGGCAAAGGTGTGTACTCAAGAGGGAGTGAAGGATTTAGGGCAGGGGTGTCCAAACTTTTTCCATCGAGGGCCACATATTGAAATATAGATCAAGCAGAGGGCCACAAATCAATAGCGAAAAGTTAAAAAAGCTGCATTTATCTGATGTTTTAAGCTCCACCACATCTACATTCAGTCTCATTGTCTTAATATCAGGTCTGTGTCGCACCAAAATGTTAGTTATTTGGGTTGGAATTGTAGAAAATCTGAAATGTGCTGTAAATAGTACTTATCAGGACAGTGTGGGCCAGTTCACCAGGAAGACTAAGGGCCAAGAAAAATTGGTCTGAAGGCCGCATTTGGCCCCTGGGCCTGAGTTTGGACATGCCTGATTTAGGGGAACTGAACGTCACATTGAAGACGAGGCCAGGGCTGCATAGGTAATCGAATCCAATCAAAATCGTCATTTGAATGGATGTTATTAGCAAATGGCAAATGCCACAGTTTTTAAAGTGCAATAAAAACTCCACAAACAACAAATTATAAAGTTTTATTCTGCATAAAAACCCTGTAGTTTAAATTTGTTTAAACGCAACAAAAACGTGACTAAAAGCATCAAAAGTGACTAAAGTGTAACTAAGTGTCAAAAATGTGTTTAAAAACTTAACTAAAGCAACAAACATTCAAATAAAAGTGTCGAAAACATGACTAGAAACAACAAAAACCTTCTGAAACAAGTGATTCTTTTATTTTTCAGTTGTCAGTTCTCCTAGTTGTGTTTCAAATAGGAGCTTTGAACAGAATCCCATTATTAAGACTGCACATCGATCACAATACTGGTCAGAAAAATTGCTATTTGATATTTTTAAACCCAAATCGTGCAGTTTTAGACAAAGCATTAAATAATAATGATCAAAATCTGGTATTTTTATGTCAAAGGATAGATGTTTGAGAAAGTATAAAAACAGATCCATATCTGAAAGACTGGCGCAAGAAACTGATTTGTCCAAATCATTTAAAGGCCCTGTACCTGATTTTTACTGTTTTGAAACATGAAAAACAGAACTAGTCCATGTTAAAGTCTTTACATCAGTCACATGTATCGCTCACTTTATTAATGCAGTCCCAGCATCATAAATATTCACCTCCATGAGTTTAGAAGCACTTCACGAGTCTCTGAGCGTCACGAACCGTAAAGCTAACAAACATTAGCATGCTAATGGTGCACTTCCTGCTTCTCTCGTGGGATAAAACCATAGAACTATAATAAAACCTGGAAGATGAAACCAAAATGGCCGCCCTGTTTATCCCTATGGAGTGAGCTCATTGGCGCATGACCCCAAAAAAATGTCTTACTTCCACATTTACTTCCTGATACGGAGGCGGCCATCTTTGCTTTACTTCCTGATATGGAGGCTGCCATCTTTGTTTTACTTCCTGATATGGAGGCTGCCATCTTTGTTTTACTTCCTGATACGGAGGCTGACATCTTTGTTTTACTTCCTGATATGGAGGCGGCCATCTTTGTTTTACTTCCTGATACAGAGGCGGCCATCTTTGTTTTACTTCCTGATACGGAGGCTGCCATCTTTGCTTTACTTCCTGATACGGAGGCAGCCATCTTTGCTTTAGGGCGCCACGTGACCACAATCCCCCATGATGCTTTGAGCGACGTGAACGACCAGCAGCTGCAAGTTTTTGTGTTAGCGTTAGCTTGTGTGATTGTAATTGTGTTCTTCATGTTAGACACACGTGAAAGTGTCTGAAATGAAATAAAATACAACTTACAGGTGTCTCTAGTCGAGCCTTTTCCACGAGCTTCTGTTTGTATCGTACGACGCTCGTTCACGTGACTCGCACATGTTTACCGTGACGTCACTTCATATAAAAACGGTAATTTCGGTGATTTTACAAACGGTAGAAAAGAACATTCCCTTCTATTTTATTTAAATACCGATATTAATTCAGTTCTGTCTGTGATTATAATGAGCAATTTTAGAAAAAGGCTGGTTCCAAGAGGCTGCAGTACCTCGCACGGCCACTAATCAATCTGGGACCACAGACAGAGGGGGCGTGTCTTATCCAGTTCTTTTAATACATCCATGGATAAAACGCTCTATAAACAGCTGCAGAGAAAGCGCAGTGCTCTCATTTTCACCCGAATAGATGCTTTTACATTATATCTGTGCTGGGACAACACAGATTTAACTTTATTACACGCAAAAAATCGGGCCTAGTTCTGTTTTTCCAGTTTCACAGCAGTAAAAATCAGGTACAGCCCCTTTAATACTATCAGCGTACAGAGTGTCGTGTGTGTTTCTTGTGTGCAGTTCCGTCTGAAGCGCTGTGGTCTGCGGCGGCCCGTGTACCTGGTGGAGGAGTGTGGGACGGCCGCCTCACACCTGAGTTTACCCGAGTCCACTCTGCAGCAGGCCATCGTCAACACACAGGTGAGAGGGCGGGACCACGCTCTGTATTCTACCAGTGTGTTGTGTAGTGTGTGGATCGTGTTCAGTGACAGTGGCAATAAAACTTTTGGGATTCTGATGAAGAGAGAGAAAGGCAGACCGAAGTTTAAAGTGCCTATGACAGGTTGGACTACTCATTTAAAGGTCCCATATTCTGCTATTTTGCCCTTTACACAGTCTATTCTAAGGGCTTTGTTGATACATTTTTGCGTTGTGTAATATCCATAACATAACTGGCCCCCCTCCTTGCAAAAGCAAACGGCTCACTCTGAGATCTGACCCCCCCGAACAGAGAGCAGGCTGCCTCCCCCGCCCAACCCGTGCTCCTCCCCCGCCCAACCCGTGCCGAAGCCTCTTTAGCGCACGAAATAACCTTGAATATGACAATTGTACAAAATTTTACCCAGACAAAGCTGAAGTGAAGCCATATGACGACAACCTGGACGAGAATATTTATAGATGAACAAGTAATTTAATCAAAAACACAAAATTTGCCTGTTTCCTGTGTGTTTTTGTGTCATTCCTCTTCTGTCTGAGTGATAAAACCTCTTTCAATCGATGAAACATTGAAACAAACAGCTTGAAACTACAAAATGTATAACGATTACTCTTTTTTTTAATCCTAATGAAGGATAAACAAAGACTTAAAGGAAAAATCTTCTGCATTTTTCATATTGCAGATGCTCTTGAGTGCCTTAAATTTCCCATCTCATGTTTTTAAAAAAAGTTTCTTGTTGATTCTGTGACCTGTTGTCACTATGAAATGACACTTACTGAGTGCATCCAGCCAGCAGATCGCGCCATCACTATATACACAATCTAGTGAAATTTGCGCTGAAAATGTGCGTTATATTTTTATTTGAAAAATCTGTTGCAGTGTGTGAGTAAATTCCCAACTGTACATTTCTGTATATAGTCCTAGTCTATTTTAGTCTATTTTATTCTTAATTTTATGCAATTTTATCCCTCTTTTATATATTTTATTATATTTTATTCATTGTTTTATGTTGCACCTCACGCCGAAGCAAGTTCCTATGTTTGTGAAGTTTGATCACTGACAATGGAAATAAACAGATTCTGATTCTTCTTTCAGCAAATACAATGACCAGTTAACGATTACTCCATTATTAACGATTATTTACTCAGTTGACAACCATTTCTATGATCGATTAGTTGCGATTAATCGATTAACTCAGTGGTTCCCAACCTTTTTTGTCTCGCGTACCCCCTAAGCTTTGTCTCACACTCACGCCTGATGCACACCAACTCCGGTCCGGCTCCGGTTCGGGACCCGCGCGGGTCCCCGGAAAGAATCCGCAAGAAGTCTATTTTTGCCGGACGCTGCAGCGGTCTGATGCGGCTTTCATGTCATTTGACGAGTGCTCTCGCGCGAAACCACGTGAATCTACGTGGCTTTCGTCAAAAACGGACCACAGTGAACCGGAGCTGGTGTGACAGGCAATCTGCAAGTGACCCGCGCGGGTCCCGGACCGCGACCGGACTGGACTCAGTGTACACTAGGCGTCAGAGTACCCCCTAACTTGAGTTTTATGCAAATAAATGAGTTTAGTAGTGGAATTTTGTCAATTATTACTATTATCAATATATATTTTATTTGATTTTTGTTCCAAGACACTCCAAAAAGATGCTAAATTTTCAACTAATAACACGTTTTAATTCAAATAAAAGTACATTTCATCATCTTTTTAAAACCTGAAACCATTCCAAGTACCCCCTGGTAATTGCTCACGTACCCCTTGTGGTCCACGTACCCCTGGTTGGGAAACACTGGATTAACTCACTGTAGTCCTATAACAGTACATTATCAATTCGCTCCATTCCTGTTGATTCTTATCTACTGTAGCCACAGCTGCCCTGGGCCAAACGTCGAGAGCGAGACCAGGGACTAATTGGTGAAGGGATTGTATCAGTTTATGTTTGGTATGTTTTACTAAATAATTTATGACAACACTGCAGTTTTGTTGTTTGTTTAGAGAAAGGAAACGTATTCACGGTCTGCATTTGACATATTCACGTTCATCATGTCGTGTTTTGAAACTTAAAGTGCGTATGACAGGTTTTAATGATTTTCTAATTTTGACTTTATTTGGTGCATTAATAACAGTTGTACAAATACATTATAGTTTTACACCAATCAGGCAGCCGTTTGTGGAGTAAAGTTGAAAAACATGTTGAAAATTATAGGAAGTAAACAGACTGATGACATCACACTGGAGTTTATGCATAATTTACACAAAAGAAGCTACTTTTTTTGATCCTTGAAACACTGATTCAACAAAACAAAGGCATTCGCATGGATTTTTATTTGTAAAATTTAAAAATCTGTGACATTGAATGAGTTTTGGCCCCGTGTACAGGATGGTTGCTATGGTAATTTTCCTAGTGTGTCATCGTTTACAACCAGGAAGTAAAACAAAAAAACAAAAAAATTACTAAACCGTAATAAAATCTGTGACATTTTTTAACAAAATTTGAAATATATTTATGTTAACTGCATTTTTGTCAAATGAGGAGTCCAACCTGTCAGAGGCACTTTAACGGGAAGAACCGGTAGAAGATGAATGAATGAATGACTGAATGTCTGGCCTTAATGCTGTTTTTGCAGGTGGTGGACGGTTTCTTTGTGAAGCGAGTTCAGGACGTGAGAGAATCTGCTGCTTATCTGACGGTCATGACCAGATATCTGAGCAGACTGTACCAGGTCATCCACACAGTTTCATGCACCAGGAGCTGCAGGGGAGCGGGTCAGACGTGGCTCATTCGCTCATGTCTTTGTTGCAGAACCGCACGCTGGTGATGCGTTCTCGTGAGTTGGAGGGCGACCTCTCCGAAGACCGGGGCGTCGCGGGGAATCCGTCGTGTTCGTTGATTTCATTCGCGGAGTTCAACCACGGAGCCGTCAAGAATAAGGTTAGAATCAGATCGATTAAATGACAAATAAAAGCGTTTGTCCATGATTACATCATCTAGATTCAATTAATGAAACGCTGCCAACTTGAAACTACAAAATGTATTCACTTTATTCTGCCCCGCCCACTTTTGCCGTTTTTTGACACAGATACGCACTTCTGTTGTAAACGCACTTCCGTTTGACGAGAACTCTGTTAAAGCTAATGATGAACGAGGGAAAAGTCTCACCGCTAAAATGTTACATAAAGTAGATTGATTTGTGTAAAACAGGGGTCTGTAACCTGCGGCTCCGGAGCTGCATGCGGCTCTTCACCCTCATTGTAGCGGCTCCCTTTGGCCTTGAAAAAAAAAACCCTTAACATAAATAAATGGTATTTCTTAATTCATTTTTATTTGTATATTAGTTTATTTTGTTGGGCAGTTATCTTGGAGTTTAAGTTGATGACATCTAATTTTAAAATAACTATTTTTAATTTCTAATTTGCAAATATACGTCAGTCACATAACGTCATCAGCCTTCGCCTTTACGTGCTGACGGCTTTTGTAGTGTCGGTTTTTTGTTGCGGCTCCTGACGTTTTTTTTTGGTAGAAGAGGGGGCAAAATGGCTCTTTTGATAATAAAGGTTGCAGACCCCTGGTGTAAAATGTTTAATGAACACGAGCAACAACAAGTCACAACACAACGATTTCCTGGTCAGTCTGAAAACGTCTTTTTAGTCGAGTAGAACTTATTTTCTGTTGAGCTCGTCTGCTCCATGTGAACTACAACGGAAACAAGACGGCGGCGTGTACAGCAACTTCAGGAATAAGGTTTTTAGTCCAAATGAAGCATAAACAAAGACTTAAAGGAAAAATATTCAGCATTTTTCATATTGCAGATGCTCTTGAGTGCCTTAAATTTGCCATCTCATATTAAAAAAAAAAGTTTCGTCTTCATTCTGTGACCTGTTATCAGTCACTATGAAATGACAGAGTGCATCCAGCCAGCAGATGGCGCCATCACTATATACACAATCTAGTGAAATTCTAGTGAAATTCACGCTGAAAATGTACGTTATATATATTTTTATTTGAAAAATCAGTTTCATTGTGTGAGTAAATTCCCTTGTGGATCAATAAAGTTTGTTTTTAAAGTCTAAAAGCATGTTTTAAGGACAATAGCATAAAAAAAGTATGTAACATGTGTCTTTTAAGTCTTCGCTCATGCTTTATTTAAGAAAATCAAGCTTTAGTTATTTCAAAGTATTACCAAATTATGAGCTTAAAAGTGCCCCTGACAGGTTGGACTCCTCATTTGACAAAAATGCAGTTAAGATAAATATATTTCAAATTTTGTTAAAAAATTTCATTGATTTTATTAAATTTTTTGTTGTTGTTTTACTTCCTGGTTGTAAATGATGACATCACACTAGGAAATTACCATAGCAACCATCCTGTACACGGGGCCAAAACAAATTAAATGTCACAGATTTTTAAACTTTACAAATAAAAATCCATGCAAACGCCTTTGTTTTGTTAAATCAGTGTTTAAAGGAGCAAAAAAAGTAGTTTCTTTTGTGTAAATTGTGCATAAATTCTGTCTCCCTAGTGTGATGTCATCAGTCTGTTTACTTCCTGTAATTTTCAACATATTTTTCAACTTTTCTCCACAAACAGCGACCTGATTGGTGTAAAACTATAATGTATTTGTACAACTGGTATTAATACACCAAATAAAGTCAAAATTATAAAATCATTCAAACCTGTCACACGCACTTTAACATTTCTAAAACATTTCCGTCTGATACTTTTACGTTATTGTGTGTCCAGTGCCAAACGGTGAGGGAGGTTTTCGCCCGGCAGCTCATGCAGATCAGTGGATTATCAGGAGACAAAGCGGCGGCCGTCATACAGGAATACCCCACGCCCCGCAGGTAAAACACCGCCCACTCCTGCTGCTACGGCGACGAAACATGCAGCTTTACCAATAACGATCCGCTCCTCGTGTTTGTTCGCCGCAGTTTGCTCGCGGCGTACGACGAGTGCTCGAGCGAACCGGAGCGAGAGAAACTCCTGTCGGCGATACGATACGGGAAACTCAAAAGGTCTGTCACGATTTATTATTATGTATTATACAATAACAACAGCTGCCCGTCGAGGCTACAAAAATAAACTGAATTTAATATATTTTTATGGTTTTAGACGCTTTAAAGGCGCTAGAATCAACTTTTTCAGAACAAATAAATTTAAATGTATGTCTTCTTGAATCCATAATTATAATCTAGAGCTGCTCGATTATATTTGGTATATATTTTATTGGTGAGATTTTTCTGACTAGTTTCGCAATTGTGATTAGTTTTGTGATTTATGAGTTAATAATGGGATTCTGTTAGAGATTCACATTTTAAACACAACCAGGAGAAATGACAAAAAGACAGAAATATGAACAAACTAGTAAAAGAATCACGTGTTTGGGAAGGTTTTTGTCGCTTTAAGTCGTGTTTTTGTCACTTTTGTCGTGTTTTTGTCGTGTTTTTGTTGCTTTTTGTCATTTATAGTCGTGTTTTTGTTGCTTTTTGTCATTTATTGTCGTGTTTTTGTTGCTTTTCGTCATTTATTGTCGTGTTTTTGTTGCTTTTTGTCATTTATTGTCGTGTTTTTGTTGCTTTTCGTCATTTATTGTCGTGTTTTTGTTGCTTTTCGTCATTTATAGTCGTGGTTTTGTTGCTTTTTGTCACTTATAGTCGTGTTTTTGTTGCTTTTTGTCACTTATAGTGGTGTTTTTGTTGCTTTTTGTCACTTAGTCGTGTTTTTGTTGCTTTTTGTCACTTATAGTCGTGTTTTTGTTGCTTTTGTCACTTCTAGCCGTGTTTTTGTTGCTTTTTGTCACTTATAGTCGTGTTTTTGTTGCTTTTTGTCACTTATAGTCGTGTTTTTGTTGCTTTTTGTCACTTCTAGCCGTGTTTTTGTTGCTTTTTCTTACTTATAGTTGTGTTTTTGTTGCTTTTTCTTACTTATAGTTGTGTTTTTGTTGCTTTTGTCACTTATAGTTGTGTTTTTGTTGCTTTTTGTCACATATAGTCGTGTTTTTGTTGCTTTTTATCACTTATAGTTGTGTTTTTGTTGCTTTTTGTCACATATAGTCGTGTTTTTGTTGCTTTTTGTCACTTTTGTCGTGTTTTTGTTGCTTTTTGTCACTTCTAGCCGTGTTTTTGTTGCTTTTCGTCACTTATAGTCGTGTTTTTGTTGCTTTTTGTCACTTATAGTCGTGTTTTTGTTGCTTTTTGTCACTTATAGTCGTGTTTTTGTTGCTTTTTGTCACTTATAGTTGTGTTTTTGTTGCTTTTTGTCACTTCTAGCCGTGTTTTTGTTGCTTTTTCTTACTTATAGTCGTGTTTTTGTTGCTTTTTGTCACTTCTAGCCGTGTTTTTGTTGCTTTTTCTTACTTATAGTTGTGTTTTTGTTGCTTTTTGTCACTTCTAGCCGTGTTTTTGTTGCTTTTTGTCACTTATAGTCGTGTTTTTGTTGCTTTTGTCACTTATAGTCGTGGTTTTGTTGCTTTTTGTCACTTTTGTCGTGTATTTGTTGCTTTTTGTCACTTATAGTTGTGTTTTTGTTGCTTTTTATCACTTAAAGACGCGTTTGTGTTAAGGTTTGATGCTTTAAGACCCGTTTTTGTTACGTTTATTTATGTATTTTTGTCACTTGTTTCAGAACACATTTTAACAAATCTAAACTACAGGGTCTGCAGTTTTCATGCAGGATAAAAACAGGACATTCTTTTGTTTGTGGAGGAAGTGACTGCACTTAAAAAATTGCAGCCTTTGCGATTTGCCAATTGCGTGCAGCTCAATTACAATCTAGATGTGAGAAGTTCTGACTCTGGCTCACCGAGCATAACCAGATTTAAACTCGGACTATTTCAGACAAAAAATATTTAAAATGACCCTAATCAAAGTCTAAAATGAGACTAAACCATGGATAAGAGAGTTGTAAATAATAATTAACCCACAAGAAGATAAAAACATGAATAGATTTGCCTCTAAACAGAACAAAGTCTCTAAATTGCACGACACAGTTTGAGAAAAACTGATCTGGACAACTTTAGAAGCAAAAGTAAGTTATTTCTATTCAATTTAAACAAGTAAATAAAGGGTTTCACTGTTGTTTGATGACAATAATCGTGAATAACTGTTAAATTCTGGTGTTTTTTCTCAATTCTAACAGTAAAATTTGATATTGCGACACACATTTTACTCATTTAAGTCGATGTAATCCCTTATTTATCCGTATTTGGTCCAAACTGGACAATGTTTCGATGCCCGTTCATAAATCTTGTTAGTTATTTTGATATTTTTACTATAATTAATTCAGAATGGTCTTATTTTTTCCAGAAACTTGGGTCCAGCTCTGAGTCGAACAGTTTACCAGCTTTACTGCACCAAAGGACCGCTGTCTTAAACTTTATGTCTCTCTCTTTTCTGTTATTCCAGTTTAAATTATACAACATTCTCACATAAAACGATCATAAAAATCCACAAATGTTCGTTTATATCCGCTTCTGACGGAAACCAAGGCATTACTTGGTTTCTTGACATCGTCTGAAACCAAGTAATGCCTTCCTTTAATTCACTTTCAGAAGATTCGTATCAGTATTGGCCGGTAAACTGTCTTGATTTTTTGTTTGCACTCTGTTGCAAAATGCTGCTAACGTTTACGACTTGTTTCTGTAGATTGTGTTGAAAATAATAAACCATTCATTTGAGAAGAAGTTGATGTCATATCCTGATGTGAAAACATACAGAAAAGCACAAAACGTTGAGCTTTTTAATGACATTTCTTGAAAAAAGACATTATATTCTGCTAGACTGACTTTTGTTTGGCTTCAATACAAGTTTCAGTGTTGTTTTCAAACATAAACGTCAACTTGTACTTGACTTTTTTTGAGTTATTTTGCATATTTTGATAGTTTTCCTCTTGAAACTCGTAAGTCCTCTGTGTTTTTAAGGTTTATTTCTTTTGTATCTTCACAAATTGGGACAGAATTACTTTAAATAAAACTTTGATGCATCTAAATAAGTAGTTAACGCCAAGTAAAGGGGGGCGATAAAGTGCTGCTGGTAAATGTGCATTAAAAGGTCAAAATAAGTCAAGAATGTATTAGGGATGTTAAGATTTTAGTTAATCGATAATTGTGATTGTTCAGGTCACAAAATCTTTTTTTTTAAAAAGTCTTAAGAACTAAAAGATAATTTGTGACAATTTTAGGAGCAAAATTATGTCTTTTTACCTCTATTTATGGTCCAAAACACACACCTAAATGTAAACTGCTTTTATACCTGACTGTTTTTGTCACGTTAACTTTACATTTGTCATTGAGAAAGACTGATTTTGTAAAGCTGGTCACAAACTGAACAAAAACTTTGAGATTTTACTATTGTTTGATTTCAATAACCGGGAAAAATCATTCAATGGTGTTGTTTTTTCTCACTAAATTAATAATTACATTAACATTTTATATTGTGACGTGAAAAGTCAGAAATAATCTGTAAAAAAAGGGGTTTTGGGCATTTAGTCTCTTTTAGAACAGTTTTATATAATCTTTGAGGAAATGTAACAGAGTGAGGCACATTTTGAAGAGGAAAATGAAGAGGAAAGTTTGACTTGTTTGGTGCTAATCCACTCCACAAGACCTAAACTAGTTAAAATCTGTATCTCAAATGATTTATGTCAAACCATTTCATTACCTCTCTGCGGCTGCTGCGGCTCTCGTCTGTTTTTATCGGTGTTTCTGTCGGTCACAGATCTGTTTGTACTCACCAGAGAAGAGCAAAAAGCACGTCTTTCAGCCACGTCCCAATTCAACCAGCTCCAAACACCGGCGGAAATAATGGAGGCGTCTAATGTGTGTCCCGGGGTGCGTTGGCCATAATAAAGTCATTCTATATTTTATTATATAATTACTTTTTTCTTTTCTTTAATGTTAATAAGGATACAATGTTATGCAGAGGTGGACATAACAATTTGATAAACAAGTGAAAGTATTTAGTGTCGCGCCATTAAACTCTCAATATTAGAATTTTTCCAAAGGTTTGTGGGGAAAATGAATGAAAATTGTATATCCAGGACCTCTGCGAACTTTGACTGTTGAGCTTCATTGTCTGCACATTAGAAAACTGTAAAAAAAAAAAAAAAATTAATTTTACAAACAAGGTGATAATCTGATATTTCTGTGTTTTCTGATTTTTGAACCTCAAACAAGAGAAAAAAATGTCATCAAATTTTTGTTATCAGGAGATTTCAAACAAATAAACATGTCAATATTGCCTGCTTCTAGTTCCAAAAAGGTGTCAAAAATTGTTCAAAAGCTGCAAATAATGCATAATATTGGACATTTTTTTTAACTTTTTTGTAATTTTTTTGATAAATTAATTCAAAACGATTCACATTTGTCAAATCAAACAAACCTCGATCTTTCCAGCTTTATTCTACAGTGGTCCCTAAGTAAAAGTCACTGATTATTTACAAAAGAAAATACAAAATAATGACAAATTTCTGGGTGAAACGGCAAAACAAAGTGCTCTTTTTTTCCCCCTCTCGTCTCGGATCCACGTCGATGGTCCCGTCCAGATGAAACAAAGCCAAGAATCCGGCAGTTATTTGTTTTTTTCATCTCCAAAAAGTCGATAAAACGCAAAGTTGGAAGTTGGCAACACAGTGAAAAGCGTTATTTGGTTCGTTCAGCCACCAGAGGGCAGTCTTTAGTCGTTTTCTTCCACACATTTCGCTCTCGTTTGAGTCCAGCTTCTTGAAAACTCCATCAACTGATTAGAAAAAGAAATTGGACTCCTTTATTTCTCGTAGTTCAATTCAAAAGGTAAAGATTGATCGTTTTTTGTGCATGTTCTGTATTTCAGCTATTAATGGAGTTTGTTGGAGCAGAAAAGGAGCTACATCTTAACAAATCTGGCCCAGGAAAGTGCATACGACAGGTTTTTCCATGTTTTTTGCAATTATTTCTTCATTTAGCCGGGAAAATTCCTGTTTTTTTTATTGTAGTTTTGCACCAGTTTGTGAAAAAAGGTTTAGAAATAAAGGAAACGGTGCAAAAGCGTACAAGAAAGGGACAGATTTTCAGGAGTTTAAACTTAAATTTGACGAATAAAATGTTTTTTTGTCATAGTAGTTCTAGTTGCTAATGTAAACAAACGTAAACTCAAAGAAAACATGCATTAACAGCCCAAATGATCAGTATTTAATCAGTTTTAGTGAATTTTGAGCTTTAAATTCTTAGATAATAACCGTCCAATTATTAAAACGTATTACTTAAACCATCTCTTTCTGTGAAAAGACCTTGGAAATCACTTTTGACCTGTGTTTTTTACAGTTTTGGAATTACTTCTATTAGGGACGGGCGTTATACTGGGTCCAGGATCAGTATCGGCCGATATCGAACAATCTTTGACAATATCTGGAAAAACATAATTGGGAAAAAAAAGAAAATAATCTGGAAATATTGGTGCCAAATATCAGCCAATTTTTCAATATTGGGTGATAAATGGCACCAATATTTATCGATACATTTTCTTTGTTTTGGACAGACTAATGAGGAAAAGGCTAAAAATATGTCCGCATGTTTACACAATCATGCAAAAAATGAATTTATATCCAAGATTTGGATTGTCAAAAATCAGATACTAATCAATACATAAACTAGTATCGAAACAAGACACTCATTTTACTTTTTAAGTCAATTTGAACCAAATTAAGGTTGAAATATTGTGACTGAAGGCTTTTAGATATAGAGTATTTACTAATAAAGTGTATTATTGATGAAAATCTGAAATTGTCTTTTCTTTTTTAGCATTTTGTGTAAATAATGCCACTGTTTTTGTCATAAAAGGTCTTTTCGTAAGCGTTTTAGAGACGGTTTAGTCCAGATAACGATACCAAAATACGATTAGGTTTTTTTTCTTTTTACAGTCGGCTTGTCAGTCATTTATAGTGGCATTATTTACATTTCATGTGAATAATGCCACTGTTTTTGTTATAAAAGGTCTTTCATAAGTGTTTTAAGGTCTGTTAAGTCCAGATTACGATGATCAAAATACGATTAGTTATTTTATTCTTTTACAGTTGGCTGGTTACTATTAGTCTCTAGCTCTTTTAATGATAAAACTATACATTTTTCTGATTAAATGAATGCTGTTTTCCTTTTGAATTGAACCACTGAATCAAACCCGTTCCTTCCACACTCTGACGCCGGGTGTGTGCGACCCCGCGGTCTCTAGTCGGGCAGATCGATGCAGAGCTTTGGCGGCGGCACAAAGTACTTCCCGGGGCTCTGCGTGATGACGACGCCGGTCTTTTTGTGGAACATGGGGGCGATCTTGGGCGCGGTGTCCCTGGAGGGCGGCAGGTCGTCGGGCGCCTCGGGGTCGTGGCTGCGCTGCAGGTCGTACGACACGTTCCCGTACTCGCGCAGGAACGGCAGCAGCTCCAGGAGGAAGTGGCAGAAGTCCTTCCTGATGCCGAACCACCCTGAGCGGAAAGACGGAGAGAAACGTGAGCAGCAGCGGAAAGTAATAACAAATACTCGTGTCACTGTAAGCCATGGATGTATTAAATGAACTGGATAAGACACGCCCCCTCTGTCTGTGTCCCAGGTTGATTTGTGGTCGTGCGAGGTACTGCAGCCTCTTGGAACCAGCCTTTTTCTAAAATTGCTAATTATAATTGCAGAAAGTACAGAATTATTATCGGTATTTAAATAAAATAGAAGGAAATGTTCTTTTCTACTGTTTGTAAAATCACAGAAATTACAGTTTTTATATGAAGTGGGGGATTGTCGTCACGTGGCGCCCTAAAACAAAGATGGCAGCCTCCGTATCAGGAAGTAAAACAAAGATGGCAGCCTCCGTATCAGGAAGTAAATGCGGAAGTAAGAAACTTTTTTGGGGTCATGCGCCAATGAGCTCACTCCACAGGTATAAACAGGGCGCCATTCTGGGTTCATCTTCCAGTTTTAATTATAGTTCTCTGCTGTACCCCAGCATTTTTGGGTAATTGTACTTAGTAACTAGGGCTGTAATCCTTCAGTTGTTTAGTCGATTAATCGGTGTCTTAGTCCAGTGTTTCCCAACCAGGGGCACGGGGACCCCAAGGGGTATGTGAGGAACTTAGAATGGTTTCTGGTTTTAACTAAAGAGTAAATTTACTTTTATCTGAATAAAAAAGTAAATTTTGCATCTTTTTAGAATATCTTGGACCATAAATATAATTAAAACAAAAATATAGTAATAATAATTGACTATATTCAGCCATTAAACACATTTATTTGCCCGAAACTCAAGTTAAGGGGCACTCAGAGTGTGAAACAAAAAAGGTTGGGAACCATTGTCTTTGTATTAGTCAATTAACAATTTTATTTAGATCATAAGTATTTATATGGAACAACAGCAGAGAGATTGAATGAGTAAGCTAAATATTTTGGAAGTTGATTATACATTTTCCTTGTACTTTTCTGTATAAATAGTTGTTTTTTTGCATAAACTCCTGTGCAGTTGTAGTGTTTTGAGTGCAGTTTGGGTCAGATACCTGGAGATACACGCTCCTTTTTAGTCGGCTAATCGATCGACAGGTCGCGTTTTTAGTCGACCAAGAATTTCTTTAGTCGACTACAGCCCTGTTAGTGACATTAAAAATCATGTGAGTGTGAGTAAAGTAGGGCTGTTGTCGAGTAAAGAAATTGTTGGTCGATTAAAGACCTGTCCTATCGACCCAAAAGGGTTGTGGCAAAACTATGAAGTATCTCTCTGTGTCTGACTCAAACTGCACTTAAAAAGAACCCTAACTGCACTGGAGTTTATACTAAAAATAACAATTCATACAGAAAAGTACCAGGAAACAGTGTATTTATGTGTTAGGTATAGATTAAACTCATGATTCACTCCAAAATCTTTAAATACCTCACTCCATATCTTCACTTTTTCGTCGGATAAATCCTTTTAATCAACATTGACTAAACGACTGAAAGACTACAGCCCTAGAGTACAGTTTTAGTGTTTTTATCATGATGCAAATATGATACAATAGAAAGAATTTTGATCAATTTTTTAATGTTACTTGTGATATTTGTGATGGAACTCGAAAGAGAAAATGTTTCATCAAAACTGTAAATATTGGATGAATGTGAGGGACTTTATGAATAGTTTATGAGGCCGTAGAGTTTGTAGAAGGATCAGAAGAGCAGATACTCACAGTGGTTTCCTCCTTTTTGTCCGAAGGTCGTGGCCATCAAAGTGAGCAGCGAGAGCCACAGAGGCACAAACACACACACGTAACTCAGACTGTTGTGTCCGTCCAGTTTATGAACCAGCAGGATCTGAACAGAGACACACGCACACATTTAGCTTTTCTGTTGACAAATGTAAGCTTTAACAAACATTAAACACATGTTAGAGCCTCATTCCCCCAAACCCCGCGCCATGAGCCACGTGAGAAACATCCACGCCATCTCCATGACAACGAGCTTCGAGCTAAAAGAGCGAAAACACGCACGCGCTCACTTCGCCCGGTGCTGTCTGCGCTGGGCTTTTGGTAAATGCACCGTGAGGTTGACGCCAGAAGGTGGCGGCAGAGACAAAGCGGCTTCTCTTTGCCGTTTTAATGCCAGACGTCGACGCGTTCACTCTGGTCCACGCGCACCGCTCCCAGAGTGAAAGCTCTTTTACGTCGACCTCTCACGTGAAAAAACGACCCAAGAACTAAAATAACTCACAGCAGGAATGGTTTCAGTGGAGGTTTGTCCCATTTGGTCATTTTGGCTCCAGACTAAGCGCCCTGAAACAGTTTTCTTAGACTTACACAAACTGTTCTGATCCACAAGGGCCTGCACCTCACATTATAATATGATAAAGAGAACAAAACAGGTTATGAAATTTAAAATAATCAAAGTCAAGTCAAGTCAAATGTATTTATAAAGCACATTTAAAAACAACCACAATGGCCCAAAGTGCTGTACAGACACAATATAAAATACAATAAGACAAAAACAGAACATGCAGAAACGAGCTAAAATAAAATGCAATACAAATGTTCTGCTCAGCTTGTGTTAAAAGCCCGTGCAAACAAATGGGTTTTCAACAAAGTCTTATAAATATTCAAAGATTGTGCTGTTCTAATGCTCAAAGGAAGACTGTTCCAGAGTCTGGGACCTGCCACAGAGAAAGCCCCGCCCCCTCGGGTTTTTAACCGTGATCTCGGGACGTCTGAGATCATGAGTTTTGCTGATCTCAAAGCTCTACATGGAGCATGAACAGACAGAAGCTCCGAGAGATAAGGAGGAGCCAACCCATTCAAACATTTAAAAACCATCAGCAAAATCTTAAAATCAATCCTGTAGCTGAGCCAGTGCAAAGAGGCCAGCACAGGAGAAATGTGCTCATATGTCCTGGTCCCGGTGCAAACGAGCAGCAGCTTCTGGACCAACTGCAGGCGGTGGATGGACGCCTGGTCCAGCCCGGTGTACAGGAAGGGGCGGAGTCTAAGCGGCTGGTAATAAATGCGTGAATAACGCGCTCTAGATCTGAACGGGGCAGGTATGGTTTTACCTTCATCACTGAGCAAGCGCAACTGATAAAAAGCTGATTTAACAACTTGACTTATTTGTTTGTCAAACTTGAAAGAACCATCTAAAATCACACCCAGATTTCTTGCAGACTGGTGGCAATAGCAGCTCAGTGGCCCCAGATCATTTTTTACATACAAAGTGGCAAAAAAGCAAAAGACTTCTGTCCAATAAGATTTTAAAAATCAGATGTTTTCAAATGTTCAAGTGAAATAAATCTTTTTTAGTGAATGAGCCAAAATTACAAAAAAAAATAATTAAACGTTTTTACAAACAGAAGCTTGGCTTTAAGGAAATATATTGTGTTTTCCAGGTTCTTTGTATTGAACTATTCCATAAGTAGATCATCATTTTAAATTTTGCTTATTGTGATTTGAAATATTAATCTAAACAATAGAAACTGATCCACCGACTTCCTGTTCAAAGCTGTAGATCTGACAAACCCGCCTCTTCCTGACGAAACATTTCAGAGCTAAATATGCATCACTCAGAGTCTTATTTTGTGCAGGGATGTGGGCGGGGATAGGGGGTATGTGAGTTTTCTGTGCACTCCAGCCTCAGTTGATTAACTCAAACATGCAGGAATCAATAAAAACACAACTCTGAGTAAACGAACGATGAGAAAACACTGCCGTAACATTGCGGTACCTCGAAGGTGAGCAGCGGCACGACGATGGTCATCCAGCTGATCGCCATGGTGATGTGGGTGCGGCGCTGCTCGGCGATGATGTCGATGGAGCGCAGGAACAGCACGGACCAGATGATGTAATAGAGAACGACGAGGCACAGGAAGGACATGAGGATCCACAGCGGCACGCACACCACCTGAACACCACGTAAACAAACGCTCGTCACACTCAACATGAAGCTAAAGTGCTTATTATACTTATACTATTTATATTTATCAGAGTTTTGCATCCATAAAGTTGCCGTTTATGAGGGAAAATTGAAGAATAGAAGTTGAAAATTACAGAAAGAAGAGCCGAGTGGAATGTCATCAATAAGCGACGTTCCATCCAAAATGCCGGGGCAATTTAAAGGCAACTGACACACTTTTCTGACAGTTTAAACACTCAATCAACAAAATGAAGGTGTTATCAGGTATTATTATTTGTCATTTCCTAGCTATTGTATCATTTATATGGATTTTGGCCCTTGTTTACAGTCTGGTTGCTATGGTAACAGTTGTGAAATTACCTGTCACATCTCCTGCTTGAAGTAACATTATAAACTTTACAAAAACTTTGAAACAAAACTAAGAAAAACTTTTAAAAATGTAAGCTTTTTTTTTTCTTTTTGGAGGATTTCATGCGTCTTCTGCTCGTCTTTCTTTGGCTAAAATATCCCACAGTACGGCATAAAACTTACATTATATACAGTATTTCCATGGAGAAGTATATGGGTTTACCTTTCTATTTCCATGGAAATGTACAGGTGACTTTATGCATTGAGAGTTACATACTCGACTTAAACTTGACTTTAACCCTTTCTGACCTGCCAGAGTACTAACCAAACTTGTTGATGAAAAATGTTTGTCTATTATTAATTTTGGAACTCAAAAAATAGCTTTTGACTTGTTATCAGTTCATAAATGGGATTTTTTGTTTTCATTCATATTCATAAAACATTTGTATCTGAAAACAACAATTTTGAAGGATTGAGCACAATTTCACTATTTTGGAAAAATATTGAATTTTTCTTTTTGTTTGTCATTTATTGGGCATTTTCGCTATTTCAAACATTAAATATGATCTAATTAAGAACATATTGCTGGTATTTAAAGTGTGAGGGATGTATAAACCTATAACATACTATAATAGTCCTAAAAAGGACACTACAGCTGCAAAAATGGAATGCCTAGGCCTTTTTAATATAATCTCATTGTGCACTACAAATAAAAAAGAAATACATTTTCAACCACCAGGTTCTTTAATAGCACAATGAGGTCTTTGCTTTGTTTTTGATCAAGGAAAGACACAACTTTGTCCCATTTCTGTAATTTTCTTTCAATATCAATACATGTTCAAATCTTGTTTCAATAATAATAATAATAATAGTTTTATGGTAGTTTGTAGTAGTAGTAGTTTGTCCTCACCAGCCAGGGCCAGTTAATGATTCTGTCGAGCCTCAGAGCGATGAAGATGAACTGAAGGATGTTCACAGAGCACAAAACCTCCAGCTGAAAGCACAACAAACATGATGAAACATATAAATACTGTGTTTTTGGGTGCTCCCTGTTTCAGTTTTGTATTTTCACTGGATCAAACTCTGGTACAGGATCTTTAAAGGGACTGTACCTGCTTTTTACTGTTTTGAAACGTGAAAAACAGTTTGTTTTAAAGTCTTTACATCAGTCACATGTATCGTTCACTTTCCTAATGCAGTCCCAGCATCCAAAATATTCACAGTCCAGAGCGAGTTTTGCTGTCCCGGATAAAGCTAACATACATTAGCATGCTAACAACGCACTTCATGCTTCTCGTAGAATAAATGCTCTATAAACAGATGCAGAGAAAGTGCTGTGGTCTCATTTTCACCCGAATAGATGCTTTTACAATATTTCTGTGCTGGAGCAACACAGATTTTACTTTATTACATGAAAATAATCAGGTACATGAACTAGTCTTTCACGTTTCAAAACAGTAAAAATCAGGTACAGCCCTTTTAATGGGTTTGGTCCGGTTGTGTCTCACCTCTAAAGAGCGGTCGTGCCTGAAGCCCCAGACGCACGCGGCCACTGACACCGGCGACACGAAGAACAGCGGCATGAAGACGAGCAGCCAGAAGTACGAGCCCCGCGCCACTCGATCGCACACCAGGACCTCGAACATCAGCAGCAGGACGTGAAGCCCCACCGCGATCAGCATGGCCTTGAACTCCACGCATGTCTCGCCCTCCGCCCTGAGAAAGAAGGACGAGAGTTGTTATTTATTTATGGTATTTAAGTTCTTCGTGACACTTTTCACAAACCACATTACCCTGCCTCTGTTTGGAGTGCCCTCAATCCATTACTTTGACATAAAGTGGATGTATTAATAACAATATAACTTTGTCACTGCTGTGGGAGATGTCAGAGTAACTTAGCTTTGGCTCCATCTACTGGCTGCAGAAGGATTTACACAAATATTATGTTATTCTAGCCGTGTTCAGCCTTGTAGAGTAGTCACGCAGTTGTAATGGTTGTGGTTAGACATCAGAAATGCAGAGCGAGTTGGACAATGAATTATGGACTTAAAAAATTACTTGGAACCACGTCACACATTGAGGGAATTCAGAACGGAGGAATCTGGAGGGAGATAATTCATCAAACTAGCGTGAGAGAAGCTACATGCAACCCCAGGTGTGTTTTTGATGATGGAACAATGTTAGAACATAGTTAAAAGTGCAAAACAGTCGGTTTTACGTAATATTTGTCCTTTAAACATCCTTTTGCTTAATAGTATGCATGTCTACATTTGGAAAAAACTTCTACAAAACGATTTGATTGTTTACTGTGCCTTTTTTAGGTGTTGGAGTGCCCTCTACTGTCAGCAATTGGAATTAAAGGTGGGAGCTACATCAACAAATGTTTAAAACATGGATAATGTCACAATTGTTGTTCTGAAGGTATGCAAAATCAGAATGTCACATCGTCTATAATTAAAAGTATTAAAATGACAGAAAAAAACTGACACAGACAAACTTTTAGTCTATGAAGTTATATATCATCAATTTTGTGGTTAATATTTTGGTAAATTCACATATTGTGTGATACTTGAACCTCAACCAAGACATTTACATATATTTTAGCATATTTCTGATGCTTTGTGGAAAATATAATAGAATCTTGCTAACGAGATTATGCAAAAAAAAAGTATTGAGAGAATACTTTTAGTCAATATCGCTTGCCTCTAGTTGGAATGAACAATGAAAAAATAAATACCACTGACTGCTTTGCAAATAGAGCCATGTGATTGTTGTGTACACTGTTTGAGTGCAAAAACACACAGAACGAGTTTGGTTTATGGACTTAAAAACTGTGGAGGAGACTTTTTAAAAACCTACCTGTGATGTAACAATCTGGGGAAAATGTTTTGAGTGTTTTTTTATGGCTCAGAGAAGGAGCAGAGTAGAAGACCTCGTAAACAAGATCAATAAAACAAGCCAGAATGAAGCTAAATATTACTCCAGGAATATTTCTCATGTGGGAATAACAGTCAAAGGTTTAAAGTATTTCCCTTGAGATTTTATTAACAGCGTTTCCCATTGATAGAAGAGACAATACGACAGAACTTTAAATGGTGGCCTCCTAAAAAGAAAGAAACTAAAATTGTTCCTCATAGTACACAATTTAGATTCAAAACATCTAAAATAAGCTATACTGATCAATTAACCTGTAGTTACCTGTACTGGGGATTGTGTGCCCACACTCCGGTCCCCACAGACGCTCCGATGATCACCATGAGCTTCCAGAGCCAGATGGGAGCGAACACGGCCCAATAACTCCACTGAATGAGCCCATCCAACCTCAGCGCCAGCAGCACCGAGAACAGCAGCAGGCAGCAGTAGATCAGGAACTTACTGAGGGAAACAAAAACATATGAGGCATGAGCGTATTCCTGTATCTATTTTTTGTTTTTTTTCTGCCATGAGAACAAAAAATTACTAATAAATTACTAGATTCCTTACAATCTAGTAGAATCGTTGGACCAGATGACATTAGTAACAGGTCATAAACATGATGCTAGATTTATCCAACCAAATAATTATACAGGATAGCAACAGCAACAGACATTTTACCAAACCCTTCGAAGGAGTGCTACAAATAATATTAATCCATGACTATTGAATTGGTCATTTTCTGATAATCGTTATCATTATCTAGACGACAGACCCTAAGGCCAAAAGACCTTCTATGACAAATGTCATTTGTTATTTGTCAAATTTAAATAACAATTTACAATATTTACAAGAAAAAGTTTCTTGTAAATATTCTCTACCTAGTAGCCTTCAGTCAACATATTTCAAACTTTATTAGGTTGGATAAATTAAAAAATGATATGACAGAAATAATGGCTAAACTACAGACATTTTTGACTACTAAATTGAATTTAGATTAGATGCAGCTCCAGGTCTAAGATAAACTGTTAACCCTACTGAAATATAACAGGAAGCTAAAGCATTTTAAATCAAATACAACAGTTTGGTATACACCAGAGCAATCTTAAAAGTAAACATTTGATTTTTGATTGAGTAAGTTTCATGCTGATGCAGTTCCTTCCTATACGAAAAACAACCTCAAATTGAAATTTGCAAACAACTTGGACACAAAATTGGCTAACACTGTGAAAATAGCACAATTAGCTTGTGATATTTTAGGCAGACAACGATTATTTAACTACAATATTGACATTAAAAACAAAATGTTACTTTTGCGTGCTTACTTTAGCATTACTTTAATACATTGGAAATGCTATGACACTGGTTGTAAAACACTATACACATTCACACTTAACTTAAACGTTGTAAATGACATTAAACGATAATTTAAACCCACTGTCAGGTTGTAAGAACTGTCAAAACTTGCACTTTTTCATAAGATTCTTGGCCTACAACATTTGTAGCATTAGCAGATTAGCACGGCCACCTTTAAATACCTTTGCAATTCCCTTTAATATGAATATTCTCCAATCCCATACCCAAAAGTATTATAGCGAAAGTGCGTCTTAGAATTAGTGCGTCAAGGTTGATACATTTAAATCCAAAAGAATAAAACTACAGAGTGAAACGCATCTGGTTAAGTCGCTAGCATGCGGCTAACGTTACCTGGGGTTGAAGTCTTGAAAAAGTCCTCGTAAATTCATGGTGAAGCGGAAGATGCTACCCCACAGACATTAGTTTAACAGGTTTAGCCTCTGGTGTGAATGTTATGTGCTGGTTCTGAAGGTTTGTCCCGCAGTAGCGCCTGGTTTAAGGGTGGTTTCATTTCGGAGCCGCTTTTGCTAAAGATGCTAACGCTAACCTGTTTGTTTTGCTTAGGACTGATTACGGAAATGACGTACGACCAACCGGAAATTAAAAATAACTAAATTAATAACATAAAATATTACAAAGACGTTATTTTGAAATTGTACTAATAAAGTAAGAGTAAAAAGTAACGTTAGTCATCCAAGGATATAACGTTAGCGGAGTTTAGTACTTGTTGAATATTCCTGAAAAAGAAATAACATCTCCATCAACAGGCAGGCGGTTGCTGCTCCATGATTATATCTAATTAAAATGTGATCAGATTGAGAAAATGTAAAATATGTGCAAGATGTATTTCCAAAGAATGGGCCATGCAAATGAATTTGAAGAAATAACATCACGTTAAATAATGCAATCTTTCAAACGTTTTCATTTTATAAAACCTTTTGTTCTTTCCTAAAAAGTGACCAAAACGTATTACTCAAATAAACATACGGTGAACTAGATTCTATTTGTAAATATATCTTTTACTACCAATGCATCTCAAGGGCTATATCGGGGCTTGTCAGTTCTGCGGTTTTGATCAGGAATTCAGTCGATCTGTTTCTATTATTAGACTTTTTAGATCAATACTCTGGTTTACAACAAAATATATATTGATGATCTATATGGAATTGTTCAACAGTAAGTACCAAAAAAAACAAGCCACCTTTAAACACAAAACCGGAAACTAGAAGTGGGCCATGAAATACCGTAGACTTCCTGTACAAAGAGAAATAGGTAGAAGATGCAAACTTCATCAGAACGAAATATGGACTTGGCCACGCTCTGCACTTTTGTGGGTAAGAAACTGCCTTTTACACAAATATTTCAGCAAGGATTGTGTGAGAGAAGAAGAACGACCTCATTCTAAAAAAAAAATTTAAATGCACATTACAAATAATCGCAAAACTTTTCAGAAAAATCGCTGTGTTGTTTATTTACACGGAAAGTTACTTTAGAATAACTCTTATTACAAGTGCATAGGCAGAATATGTAAAAAATTGTTATTTTATGAATGTTGTTTGTAAATGTGTACAAAGTGATATTCCTGCACTGTTGTGACTAATGTTGCAGCCATTTCACATTTGTCTGATACTGAAATCGCAGCTAATATGTTTTATATTCATATTCATACAGTATTATGATCTGAATATAGTTATCAGGATACATTTTTGTCAATGTCGCCCACCTCTTCTTCAAAACATAACTTTATAGGAATCAAAATAATGTGAAAAACTATTCATAAAAGATAAGTTATGATATAAAATGTGCAAATGAGGAAACTGTCATGTACTGATAGTGAATCACGTGCTTACGTGGTGACGTTGTGACGGGGATGTTATGTTGGATAGAGCGCCAGGGTGGTGCGTTTGGAGAGTCCGTGTATTCAATAAAAAGAGTAACTAAGAGGTGCAACATCTAATTGAGTTATAAGGTGAGCACACAACAGAAACAGATGAAAATGTTTCTGTATTTGTTGATTGTTTTTCTTTGCAGTGTCGTTGAGAGTTGTTCCAAACCGTGTGCAGTTCTTTCAGCACGAGGCGGTTTCTCTGAGCTGTGGAGATGCTTCTGAGGCTTCAGAGTGGACCGTCATGAGGAACACGTCTTATCGCACAAACCAAAGGAGCACAGAGCAGGATAAATCCAAGTGGTTTTTCCACAGTGTGTACTATAAAGACGCAGGGGTTTACTGGTGCCAGTCTGACGCCGGCCAGTGTGGAGCTGTGGTAAACATCACAGTGACAGGTACATTTAAGTCTATATTATACACAACTGTGGAATCCAAAAGTATGGTTTTAGATACTGGTGCCTTAAATGTCTCATTGTGAAAACTTAAATAGATCAGAATAAGAAATAGGAATCAAGGGATAAAACCGGGTCTAAATACGAGGCTTGGTCCGATTCAAAACAGTCCAACTTGATGTGAAAGACTTGTTTTTTCACCTGTTTTTGTTGAAATTAAGTCAGGTCTTTATAGTCTGTGTTAAAACAAAGATCAGATTAAAGTCTAACTTGAGGACCAGAGCTTCAGACAGAGCAGTGCCTCCAGTTAGCTTCACCCCCGGCCAATGTCGACATCTAGATCAACTGTTAGAGTACATTTAGTAATACAAACACAAAACAACATTATATTGTGAATTTAAGCCTGTTTAACACGTTAATTTTTTCACAAAGCTAAAGCTAAACATGTCCCAAGTCTTAAACATATTTTGTCTGTTTTTAGCCGGTGTCATGCTCTTGGACAGTCCACTGCTGCCTGTAAATGAAGGAGACAGAGTGACACTTCGCTGCATCTGGAACCCAAACAAACCCAGAAGGAACGGGACTTTTGGGTTCTTTAAAGATGGTGTTTGTGTCGGAAACCTGACGATTCCCAGCGCTTCTCTCTCAGACTCCGGGCTGTACGTGTGCGATCACCAGGGGGCGCTGTCTGCAGAGAGCCGCCTAGAAGTGCTCAAAACAACAGGTAAGTTCAGGTACCGAGGTCCATGTGTGGCATTCATGGATGTATTAAATGAACTGGATAAGACACGCCCCCTTTGTCTGTGTCCCAGATTGATTTGTGGCCGTGCGAGGTACTGCAGCCTCTCGGAACCAGCCTTTTTCTATCATTGCACATTATAATCACAGACAGTACTGAATTATTATCGGTATTTAAATAAAATAGAAGGAAATGTTCTTTTCTAAAATCACCGAAATTACCGTTTTTATATGAAGTGACGTCACACAAACATGTGCGAGTCACGAGAACGAGCGTCGGACGATACAAACAGAAGCTCGTGGAAAAGGCTCGACTAGAGACACCTGTAAGTTGTATTTTATTTCATTTCAGACACTTTCACGTGTCTCTAACATGAAGAACACAATTACAATCACACAAGCTAACGCTAACACAAAAACTTGCAGCTGCTGGTCGTTCACGTCGCTCAAAGCATCATGGGGGATTGTCGTCACGTGGCGCCCTAAAGCAAAGATGTCAGCCTCCGTATCAGGAAGTAAATGCGGAAGTAAGAAACTTTTTTGGGGTCATGCGCCAATGAGCTCAGGCCACAGGGATAAACAGGGCGGCCATTTTGGTTTCATCTTCCAGGTTTTATTATAGTTCTATGGTGGCATTCAGCAGGTTTTAGTAGGATTTTGCCAAAGCTTGCGTCGTGCTCACATAACCGATGGTTGAAGAAATGCTCAGTTTAGATAAATAGGTAAAAGTACTGACATTATTTTTATTGTTTACCTTATTGCATATTTTACTTAATGTAACAATCTGCTATTTTTACTAAATTAATTACTTTCAGTTTTTTGTAATCTTTTCATTATTAAAATTATTGGACACAGTTTTAGTTGAAAAACAGATAGGGGGAAAAAATTGTAAAAAAAAAAAAGTAAAAATATCCCATACAAAATTACTTAAGTAAAAGTATTGAAATGTACTTTTAAAATTAAGTATTTCACACAGATTTTGAGAAATTTTAAATACCGAGCTCCTGATAAAGAATTGGGTCAATCTTTTGGTGACAGAAAGTTTCTTAATTTGCTGAAAATTGAAATCAGCCATTCGAGCAGACCTCAAGGCATGAAAAAAAAAAAAAAAAAAGTATAGTTAAAACATGTACCTAACCCATGTAAAGTAGAATATGGGTCCCTTCCCTTGGGAGTTCAGGCGGTGGGTCCTCTACCCGCACGACTGCATGGAAAGTCCATGGAACATTTTCTGTTGACATAGATCAGTGCCATGTTTTGGAATGTTCAATACAAGGTATTCAAGGATCATCTCCATGGAGACAAGCAGGTAGTGTGCCCTTCACTTTACAAGTCAGGTCTGTGGAGAGACACATGGTTTTCAAGATGTGTTTGAGCAATAAAACCACAAGTAATTAAATGTTATCAATCATTTTATCTATAAGACCAAAGTCTGTCTGAGTGAGGACCAGGCTCTAGGCTCCGAGTGAAGTCACTGAACCATTCGCTGAGACTATCGTGGCAGGCAGCGGTGTTTGTAAAGGTTAATAAAGGAAACTGAAATGAGGGGATATGGTCCGAATTCTGAAATATGGGAATATTTCAGAATTCAAAATAGAAAATTATCCAAATATTGATTTGTATTTTAAATTGGATTGCAAAATCCCACAAATCCTTCTAGAAACAGATTTATTTATGTTTAGAACTACATTTTTGCCCATAATTAACTGCATAAGGCAATAAAAGTTTATGTGTAACAAACTCCATCAAGAAGTGATGGAGTTATTGGTAACTTGTTCAGTACAGAAAAATTCAAGGCATGAAGTGCTGCAGCACATTAGGCTCTATGGTAGAAAAGGTTTGAATGCCTTGTGGATGCCAATTTAGAAATCGGGGCATTTCAAGTATTTACTATACACTCTCCTGAGCTCAGATTGGTCCTGCCCCAAAGGGAGGAGCTCTAACTGAAACGACCCTTACCCTTTTTCAAGTCTGAAACCTGTTGTACTCTACCTGAATGAACAGGGGATAACCCGACGTGCTCAGGGTTTGGGACAAATGTCGTGTCATTCTTTTCTTGTGCCTAATCCCTGTGACTTTGGAGAGAATCACTGGTAACGCACTGAGAGCTAGAGCTTGCACTTATGTTTCTCCAACACCACACATCATCATGAATGCATGAAGATTAATCAGGGATTACTCTCTCCCTTGACACAAACAGACTTCTTGGTCTCTGTGTCAGTCAAACCAGCTCAGTCTCATTCACAGCTCACTTTGCACTGTCCTGACAGTAAAATGAGGCGTGGAGGGGTGTGAGGAGCTCAAGTGTGCAGATCCATGAAGACGAAATGACCTGATGACGTGCATTTGGAGCTGAATACTTACATGAAGTTCAGGTTTTGTGGCTATGCACTGTTTTAGTCCGAGATCGTACTGTTTAGTGAGACCCCTGATTTAGACATGACAAATAAATAAATGAACATAAATAAATAAACAAATATCTTGGTTGTATCCTATTTAACCCATGAGTACTTCTGGTTAATCTATAGTCCTGGTTCAGTCTTTATTTAGACATTATTATCAGACATTCACGTTTTAGACACGTTTGTTGTTCTTTAGTCCACACCTGTAGATCTTGTTTGTTTTGCTCATTGAGGTCTGTGGTGTTTTGCAGTCACAGCGGGGCGCCCCCCACAGCTCCATGAGGGTACAGCCTTGTCTCTGAGCATCGTGCTTCCTGTGAGCGCGGTGGGTTTAGTCCTGCTCTGCAGCGCTCTCGTCTGGCCGTGGAGGAAACACAAAGGTATCCAATCCACATCACACAAATAGAAATAATACATTTATTATATCCATTTTATTATTATAATATTCTGAACCATATCAAATATCTGCTACTACTTATTCACCTTATTCCGGAAGTTGTCGTACGCGCTGCCGTCTTGTTTCCGTTGTAGTTTACACGGAGCAGACGAGCTCAACAGAAAATAAGTTCTACACGGACTAAAAAGACGTTTTCAGACTGACCAGGAAATCGTTGCGTTGTTGACTTGTTGTTGCTCGTGTTCATTAAACATTTTACACAAATCAATCTACTTTATGTAACATTTTAGCGGTGAGACTTTTCCCTCGTTCATCATTAGCTTTAACGGAGTTCTCGTCAAACGGAAGTGCGTTTACAACAAAAGTGCAAAAAATGGCAAAAGTGGGCGGGGCAGAATAAGGTGAATAGGTACTACTTATATAAGTGTGCAAAACAGAAACAGAACATGAAAGTAGGGCTGAACAGGATGCAGTGCCCTTTAAAGGGCCCATGACAGGTTGGACACTCATTTATCTAAAATACAGTTAGGATAAATATATTTCAAGTTTTGCTAAAATTCTTTACAAATGTTATCCCGGTTTAGCAGTTTTATAAGTTTTAATTTCACTTCCTGGTTGTAAATAATGACATCACTCTAGGAAATTACCATAGCAACCACACTGTAAACTGGGCTAAAACTCATCTAATGTCATCAATTCTTTTACCTGACAAATAAAAATATATTTGAACTTATTTCTTTAGTTGAATTAAAGTTTAAATGGTCAAAAAAGTAGTTTATTTTGTGTAAATTATGTATAAAGTTTGTCTCCCTAGTGTGATGTCATCAGTTTGTTTACTTCCTGTAATTTTCAACATATTTTTCAACTTTTCTCCACAAACAGCGATGGTGTTTGTGGGGTGATTGGTGTAAAACTGTCATTTATATTCACACACTGTATTAATACACTGAATAAAGTCAAAATTAGAAAATCATAAAAACCTGTCATACGCCCTTTAAGTCTCATAGATGCAAAAAAGCATGTCCTGAATTTGAGATACAGAGATCCCAGCAAGGAATAAAGAATGTTTAACTTTAGTTTGTAAATAACCAAAAATGTATGTTCCCTAAATGTTGTTTACAAGTTTCCCACAACGCTTTAGACAAATTTGTCAATGTCTGTCAATGAACCAACCGTTTTCAGCGAGCAGAAGAGCAATATAAACCTAATAATATGACAACAAAACTGATCACATTTATAATTTGACCACTTTATCTTACAATCTTCTAAATTAAACACGATTTAATGGGTTTTTAGGTATTATTAACGGTTTTCTGAGGACTAAAATAAAACGTCAAAGAGCAAGAAACATTGAGCACATTGTAAAACACACTTTTACTCACTTTTTTGCACCTTTTCTGGGGATACAAATAGAAACACTACACTTCTGTGCCGCGAGGGGCTATTTTTACTCACAATGATTGATGGATTGCAACAGCTTAGATTTTTTTTCCTATTGTAATAAAAATGTTTTCTTTTTTTCTTTTTGCATGACATCTTCCTCTCTACTGTCACCATATCAGACACCAGAACGGAAAATACTTCAAGGTAAAAACAGAAATGTGAAACTTTAGCTGTGCGTTTATCAAAATGAGTGTGTGCGGCTCTAAAAAAAAGGTGGAGCTTTATGGTTTGCCACAAGACGACATCAAGTAGTGAAACAGAGACTTTGGCATCCACAAAAGCACTGTCCTTTTCCCACCGTGTGTTGTACTTTTTGTGTTTTGCAGATTTGAAAAGTGGGGATGATTCAGCTTTATTCTCGACTGTGATCTATTCTTAACGTGGACATCTGCACATTTGGATGACACACATTTCTCACCCAAGAGCCTTCTTTGTGCTCATTTGTCGGGCTGCACCATTTATCGCTAAAGTATCGATATCGCAGTATTGTCTGACGCAATAACGATATCGCAATAAACTAAATATATCGCAGTAACAGCAAAGTCTTCATCTGATAGAAATGTTCTGTTTTTAAAATGAAAAGGGAAAATCTTGAACAAAATCTAGCTTTTTCAAACTAAATTAGCCTGGGTTTTGTATTTGTTGGTTTTTATTTTAATATAACAGACATTAAAAATAGAGCTGTGACAATTAGACTAATCATGAAGTCGACTATAAACAATAATTGCAGACGTATTTTGATGACGTGGTTGATCTCTGGACAAAACAGACTCTAAAACACAAACACTTTTATAACAAACACATTGACATTATTAAAGAAAAATGACAAAAGAAAAAAGAAAATAGCATTTCTGATTTTCCTTAATTGTACACTTTATTCATAAATATTCTTTATCTAGAAGCTTCATTCACAATATTTGATGTGTCTGGGGATTGTTTTTAAAATGTAAATAGTTAACAATTGTTACAACTTCTGTATGAAAAGCACTTTATAAATAAAGTTTGATTTGATTTGATTTAATGCTCTACTGTTGAACTGACAAAGCAATAACATCTCCATAGCAACAAGCAGGTGGCTCGTGCTTCAGTAGAAATGTTACAAAGTGCACCTTTAAATAAAATGGGATGAGTTTGAGAAAATGTTGTGCACGATGAATTTCCAAAGAAAACACACTTGAAGAAATAACTTCACATTAAATAATTCAATCTATCAAAGTTTTCATTTTATAAAACCCTTTTCAATCGTATTACTCAAACAAACATACGGTGAACTAGATCTTACTCGTAAAGATATCTTTTGCTACCAATGTTTATCTATGAACAATCCACATCACACGATGAGAGCAAACTGTTCAATTCAGTTCTTACTTTGAAAAAGACAAACATGGTGAAATGTCATTCACTTTATTTTACAGGTTTAACTAAAGGTTGATTTTACGAGTCACCTTTTATTTGGCACATTTTGCATTGAATCTGTTCAAGAACTATTAACACAACAAGCTCTACAGCAAATATTAGCAAAGCTTTCAGTGTTTTTGTATTTTTAGTCATTTTTAGTCACAGTAAACGATACACAATTCTTCATTTTTCTAACAGTTTTTCAGCTGTAAACACATGAGGCAAACACGGTGCAAATACTTTTACATTCAAAAGATCTGTCGACAGGAAGAAAACAAACAAACATGAAACTTTCCCTTCAACGACCAGAGCGAAGGCACTTCAGAACAAACAAATCAAACATTCCCAGCCGGCTGACAGTCAGGTGAAACTTAACCTAACCTTTGATTACAGACATTAAAGTGCGTATGACGGGTTTTTATGATTTTCTAATTTTGACTTTCTTCAGTGTATTAATACCTCGTGTAAATACAAATTATAGTTTTACACCAATCAAGTGGCTATTTGTGGAGAAAAGTTGAAAAAATCTGTTGACAATTACAGGAAGTAAATAAACTGATGACATCACACTGGGGAGACAAAGGTTATGCATAATTTACACAAAATAAAGTACTTTTTTGACCCTTTAAACTGTGATTCAACAAAATAAAGGTGTTCACATGTGTTTCTCTTTGTCAAATGAACAAAATCTGTGACATTAGATGAGTTTTGGCCAATGCACAGTGTGGTTGCTATGGTGATTTTGTAGTGTGATGTCATACTTTACAAACGGGAGTAAAATTTAAAACCTTAAAAATAGCTAAACTGGGGTTTAATTTGTAAAGATTTTAGTAGAAATTTGAATATATTTATCTTAACTGCATTTTAGTTAAATGTGTATTTAAACCTGTCAGAGGCCCTTTAAATATTCCACTACAGGTAATCAGTATCTGGTACAAGGTATATTTATCTTTTAATACTAGAGAAACTATAATTAACTTATGACAAAACTAACACAAAACAATCAGCAGCAATGAAAACACGACTGTTACATTTAACAAAATTAAATGTAAATAATGTTAATAAGTATAAGTAATGTAAATGTAAATAAAAATAAATATCCGTTTCCACTGTAAAGATAAATAAATACTCCACCTGACGCTTGGAATATCCACAAGAGCTTATTTTGAAAGTGCACAGTTTTATCCTTACATTTCTCTTCTCACATTTAGGGACAAATTGCACAAAAAAAAGTGTTTATTCATCGAGTGATCGCAACATCGGATTCCATGTTTGAACTTCAAAACTTAAACAAAAAATCAGTCTATTCCAATAGTACTTTTGTATATGTTTGTCTCAGTTTGACAGTGAAACTAAATGTAACGACTGACATTTTTCCAGCAACAAGGACGTATTTGAACTGTAGATGAATAAAGGCGACTGTGTGCAGGGCATCTGGGGCAAAGAGCCAATTAAAATGACCCTCTGGAGGTAGAAATGATGACGTGACATTGAAGGAACATATAAAACTAACTAAACTAACACTAAATGTGAGATCCAGCCCCTTAGGTCGTTCATACAAATAATAAATAAAACAAATTACACAAAAATAAAGGCATCTCCTTCAAAAAACAAAAACAAAAAAAACTTTCTTTAGTGAAGAAAGACCAAACGACATCATCCGGCCTGTAGTTTTGACCTGCAAAGAAACAAAATACATTTAATTAATGCAAAAACTTAGGATCATATAATAGCATTACATTTTGATATATACGTAAAGTTCAATCAAACATATGATATAATTGTTGTTATGAATCTGCACAGAAATAACAGAAAAAGAAGACCAAACAGGCTAAGACTAAATAAGTAAAATAAGACAAAAATCAGATCTTAATTTTATTTTAAGGAACTGTAATGCACTTTTAAGATCAAGAATTACTGAGAGAGTTTCTTGTGCATGTAATTTTGAGTTTTATTGTGGGAACCCAGTGAATAATACAAAATACTTTAAGACGCTGACCCAAAAATCCATTACTGTAATCCACCCTATAAAAAAAATTAATCAAATCGTACAAATCATGAGCTGTAATAGAAACACTTAAGTAATTTGTTCAACCTTCGAAATTTCAACTAAAGGTTTTCTGTTTGTGCAAAGAAAAGGCACATGATAAATACTGAGCCCCTAAAAATATTGTTGTAACTTTCATTTATTGATCGATTGGTGGATACAGTGATTAAAATGACCGGCCGACCTCTGTGTGTCGTCTGTGTCGGGCATCAGCAGCTGCACTTCCTGCCCAGTTGGGACGGGCGCCTCTTTATCCTGGGCTCGGTCCTGGGCTCGGTCCTGGCTCTCAGACTGGGCCGGAGTCGGATCCTGGAACAGCGACACAACAGGTCAACAATCACGTTTTCAAAAACTTTCTCACACTCTCTTTCTCACACTCTCACTCTCTTTCTCTCACTCTCACTCTCACTCTCACTCTCACTCTCACTCTCACTCTCACTCTCACTCTCACTCTCACTCTCACTCTCACTCCTTTGTGCTAAAAAGATCAAATCAAGCCCCCCCTGAAACATGTTAATAAAAGACCATTTACTCATATCTTTTCAAACAAACACCTTAAATGCCACACACAGTTAGAGTTGGCCCTCGGCGCGCTAACACGTACATATTTAAATGACTAAACGAGGCCTGCTAAGGAAAACATCTGATCTAGACGCTTGATTTTCAACCAGAGCGCGGAGGAACACGAGTGTGCCCTGAGCTGTGGCAAAGGTGTGCCTTGAAAAAACTTCCCAAAGTGACTTTCTGGAGTCACACGAGGATTTAATGGAATAATGTAACGTTTTGGAGCGTCTTGAGAAAACTTCTTATTGAATAAAAGAAAACAAAACAACCGTAGCCGAATTCAAAGAGCCAGACGTGGGCGCATTGACAATATTTGCCACGTGATCAAGTATTTTAGCATTCTAACTTCTCCTGCCGCTACCTTTAGATTGAAAATGACTTTCTGATGGCAGTCCAAACGTCTTGATTCCAAAAACAGCGTCCAGACGACTACCTTTGAAACAAGTCCTTCCACCGACCACTCATGGACAAGAGAGGGATTAAACCAACACAGTTTTGGTTGTGCGCCGGAATATTTTCAACCAGTTAAGTGCAGTCACTCAAACAATGATGTCGATAACAGGCAAAAGAGGTTAAAGCTGCGCAATGTGACGCTAAAAATCTTAATTATTTCCTGCATACTGATCAATGAGAATCTTTAGTCGGATTTCACTCTCTTCCTGTCTTCCTGAACATTTAACACAAAAACAGTCTTGTTCGTTGCTTAAAGTCTGAACTCGGCTCCAAACCGCGGCATTGACTGTCGACTCTCGATTTAAAAAGTTGTTAATCGACGTTAAGAAATGACTGATTCTCTGATTCAATCTTGTTTGAAATCCGTTTAATTGCCACAGCCCTAAAGGAGGTTAACCACCAAAAAACACTAAATGTGAACGTTTTCTGTCGTTAAGATGTGATTACTGCTCCGTCTGAGTCATAAAAGCCTTTCTTTCGGCACGTTTTCTCTATCAATGACTAAGCTGATAGCAATTTCAGTAATGGATTTGCTACTTTTCGTCCGATGAGTCAGAAAACAAACTGAACACTTAACTGCTGAAACACGAAAAGCAACTATCTGACTAAAACAGGGCTGTGTAAAAAGGTAAAAGTCACAATCACACAACAAACACTCACATATTTCTTTAGTAGATTTGCACAGTTGATATATTTGGCGCCGATCACAATCAAAATGCTGAAACAAACCGCTCCGAAGATGGCGAAGGAGATGGTCTTTGCTGAAAAAGCTAAAAAAAGACGAGAGAAAATCAATACGGCACAAAAAAAAAAGCACACGCGTCACTCTGTACTCGGCACTTACTTCTTGTGGAGGGAGAACTGGGCCCGTCCTGCTGCACTTCGGGATCCAGACCCGCGGTGCTGTCGTCGTTTAGAGGTACGACTTCAGCTGGAACTAGAGGAGCACAAACATGAAGAACCATGAGGATGTTTCACTATGAACTGTTACCAATGTGTAGTGCTGACGGTCAAACCCTAAATCTCACTTTACTCTGCTGTATTTCCTTTCGTTCTTTTCAGTTATTGGTGCCATTTTGAGGACTTTGGGCCGTTCAAAAGATTAACCATTTTACCATCAAACAACCAAAGTCTTTTTATGCAAATGTGAAGAATGAGAAGAAGCACGTTTTGTTTTGATTTGTAAATAACAAATATGGCGTTAGTCCTACATTTTCAGCTATTTTAACACGACTATTAAGGATTAAGTCCACTGACCATCTCTGAGTAGAAAAGTCCTTTTCATCAATAGAATCAACTCAACTGTGAAGAACTTCCAGAGTTTTACCAACTTTCTTTTTTGGTGAGTTCACCTGCCCCCTATCCCCGCCCACTTCTTTGTACTTAGTTGCAATTATTTGAAACATAAAGAGTCATACAAATAGGGTTAAAATGTGGTGTTTTTTGATCAAAAACAAATAAATCAAAATCTGAATGAAGAGGCGGGGCTTATCAGATCTGCAGTTCTGAACAGGAAGTCAATGGACCTGTTTCTATTATGAAGGTTTATGATGCATAAAATGTTAAATGATCAAATACTTATGTTATTGTTCAATATTAAGTGCCACAAAGCAGCATATTATGTCCTCTTTAACTTTAACTGTTTTCAGTGTGATGAAAATCTAGCAATTAACAATTAAAAACAAAGTATTACATTTATTAAATGGGCAAAAGTCCATAAGCTCTCACTTATAAACAGGAATCTGAAACCCACGTTAAACTTGATCAGAATCTTTGTCCACAGACTCAGACACCTGGAGGCGTCTAGAATATTTATGAAGTGTACTATTTATGGAAAACAGACATTGATTATTGTTTTTTGTCATTTAAGAAGCAAAAACAAGTTATTTCAGTTCAATCTATTCTCTGAAAAAGTAAACCTGAAAGTAAAAGTGTAAGTAAAAGTAACAGTTTCTGTTTGTGTTAGCTTACATACAATACATAAATGTATTATTACCTTTACTTAACATTTTACTTAACTTTACTTAACCTTTACTTTAACATTCAGAAAATTTGATTTAATAAAGCTGGCCACAGGTGAGAGATAAACTGAGAGAAAATGAAGTATTCTACTGTTGTTGTGATTTTTAATAATCCTGAATAATCGTTAAATCATGACGTTTCTTCTTGTAACATCACTATTCAACTATGCATTGATCTCAGTTATAAAGAGGTCTTTCTGTTAGTTACACTAGACCCGTCGTGATGATTTAACAGATGGATGGCTGAACACTCACGGACGATGAGCGTGACGAAGGCCTCCTTCAGGCTCAGCTCCGTGCGCAGGTTGGGGATCAGACACTTGTACGTGCCGTTGTCCGTCAGTCGGACTCTCTGGATCTGGAGCGAGGCGTTTCCCGCTCCGAGCCGCTCCGGGAACAGCAGCGTGCGGTTGGTGAATTCTGGGAATTTCATGTCCAGGTCCTCGTGCCAGTCCGTGTACACGTGCACAAACGGCACCTTCATGTAGCGGTCGGACGGGGACGGCTTCACCTCGGTGCGCGACCACTCCACCGTCAGAGGGCCCAGGTCCACGGGCGGGTCGCAGTGGCACGGCAGGGTCACGTCGTCGCCCTCCAGCGCCACCACCGGCCGAGGGGCGCCGAGCACACGCGTCTGAGCTGCAACCGACGACACAAGAGGGAGAACCACACATGAGCTTTGGAGTTAGCCGAGGACATTAGGGACGGGCGATGTATCGGTATCGGCTGATATCAACCAATTTTTATTATATTGGTAAAGAGAAGAAAAGAATAGGTAATAAATAAATAAAAAATATCAGCACCAAATATCGGCCGTTTTTTGATACCGGGCGATATCGATATTGGAAAAAAAAACCAACAACATTTGGTGCTGTATTTACTGTATCAGCACAACTGGTTCTTACCAACGTGGGCCACATACTCAATCCAATTAAACTGTGGCTGATTGGAGACATTCTACGGAGAGCGTCAAGTGTTTACTCTTTGTACTTTGCCTTTTTACACACGCAAAATTGTTGCCAACACAAACGTTGCCTAAAATATGTCGGATTTTGCAAACTGGCCCTTTGAACTGCCAACGACATCCATCAAAGTAAGCACTAACAGCTCAAAATCACTCAAAAACTTAATTAATAAGTAGTGGGGCGCTATCGCCGCACACAGGGGAAGTTTCAGACACTTCAAGTCATATTTCCGTTGTTAGACGAGTTCTTGGAGTCCATTACGTTTGACCTGTAGTTAATCACCAATGGTAATCTTTTATTAGCATTTTCTACAAAACTTGCCACAACTTTGGTTCAAAATGCAGCTATACTTGTGTACGATGTCATTTGGTGTTGTTTAATTGTCAGAGCCACAGCTGACAGTAAAGATTAGGGCTGTTCTCACATTTGAGCAGTTTATGCATAAACCAGGCAACAAATGATTTTATATCCCACATAACTACAATTCTGTAATTTTGTTTTTGTTTTTATTTATAAGCGAAAGTTCATTTGTGAGTTTCGACCTGTCAGCCACAGCCATTTGAGCTCACGGCGATGAAAACAGGTGTTCACACTTCACCTCTTTGTCACTTGTTTGAGAAACATGTCATTTGTGGCTGATCAGACGAGTCACGGTCTAAAAATGTCTGGACTGTACGTTACACTTACAAAATCCCACTTTGTTACTCATTGCAGTGAGATTAGGGTCGTCAAAAATACTCGTTAATAGAAACTAATCAATACTAAAACTAGTATTGAAGCTGGCAGTCAAGTATCAAGTATCATTAGATTAAAAAGGACAGTTTTAGAACAATCTTAAATCAGAAGACCACATAGTGATATAAAGAAAGTGCTAATGTTCAAAGTTAAGTATTGAGTAGTAATTATATTATATCAAAATCGAATTTGACTCATGATACTCATAAAAATCACTGCTTAAAGAGTACATAAAGGCATACATGACATTTTCAGTAAATTGCAAATAAAATATATACATAGTAACACATTTACACCAACAATATGATGCGAAAATAATTAGAGAGTGCACTAAGACAGGTTTAAAAACAGGCAAAACACACATTTTCTTTAAAGTCTATATGACAGGATAGACCAGTGTTTCCCAACCAGGAGTAAAAAAGTGTCATTAGTTGTAAATTTTGCATCTTTTTGGAGTATCTTGAACCATAAACATAATTAAAACAAAAACTGTAATAGAAATAATTGACAATATGTGACTACTAAACCCATTTATTTGCCCGAAACTCAAGTTAAAGCGTACTCTGAGTGTGAAACAAAGATTAGGGGTAACTCGAGACAAAACAAGGTTGGGAACCACTGGGTTAGACAACACATTTCACTAAAACATAGTGATAATATTCAAGATTTTACTTCACATTTTGCCTATTAGTTCCCAGTTTGTGTGTAATGTTTAAAATGTTACTTTCTGGTTGAACATGGGCAGCAAATATGACATAACTTAGATGTAATTTCACAACTGCTACCTAGCAACCATTTAAAAAACAAAATTTTAACTTAAATAACACAATAGTAATAATTTGACAAATAATACCTGATAACCGCTTTATTTTGTTAGATGACTGTTTAAACTGACAAAAAATTGTGTCAGTTGTGTGTAAATTGTCTCTGCATTTACTTACTATTATGTAAAACTATGATAAACAATTGCCACAGGTGCCCTCCCAGTAAACTAAGTCATAATTAGAAAATTTGAGAACCTGTTATATAATAAAAGACTTTCGTTTATGGTAGGAATATTTTAGCAGGAAGGAAAGAAAACAAAAAACCCAAGGGGGACGATGGTGCTTTTCCCCAAACGTGGTTCCGTAAACAAAGTTCCACGTGCAAAAGTTCCACTCACGAATTAGTTAGTCATAAGGTTTGTCATATGAGTTTCAGTCTCTTCGATACCACCAGAGATTCCACGTGTTCTCAATGAATGCCCCGATTTCTACCATTTTAAACATTTTACTCAAAAAAAAAAACAAAAACAAAAAACGGTCACAAAAACATGTTAAATGCGTTTACATATTGTGTTTCAATCATTTCTTGTCTCAAAACTGTCATAAGAAGTTTAGCACTAACGTTATACACTCAATGACATTATTTAAAAATAGATATATCAAAATGTCACGTTTAAATGCGGTAAGTTAGATTGACGTGAGCTCGTGGTTTGGAGACGTTGTTATGGGAACCAGTTTTTTCCACAATAAATTAAACATCAATTAAAAAAATAAAACACTAACGTTAAAAGTACAAGAAATCTCGACAAACATCGTCAATAAATGTTAAATTCGTTAGTTTCTGTCATTTAAACAAGATTAAGTAGTGTTTCAGGGAAGAAGACTGATCAAATTTACGGGTTAACGTTAATTTTGGAGAAGAAAATTAGCTTAGCGTTAGTTTACGAGGACGACTCTAAGTTCGTTAGCTTTAAGTAACTTAAAATGAAAATGTAAACGTTTTTGCGTCTTACCTTGAACCAAAGAACTCAGACAGACACCCAGGATCCACGCGCTCAGAATAAGGTACCCGGGCATGTCGTGGGCATGACCCAGGAGCGTTCAGAGAGAAGTGTCTGGCACCTCACGCACAGGAGAGTTTAACTTGTGTGAGTGTACGTCATACGTCATACGTCAGGCCACGCCTCTTTCCATTGCAATGTGGCAGCAATAACAATCACCATAGCAAACGGCATGTGACTGCGTTATTCTACTCAAAAACCATAGACCGCACGTCAAAAACTCACAGGGATTTAGACTTTTTGATAATTTTACTTTTTTGTATTTATCGAATGCCTGTGCTTGAAAAATCAATTGTTAACGTCATGTTAGTTTCACTATGTGCTGTTCATTAATTAGAGATAAGAGCGGTGTTTTCTGTTTTTCTTGTCAATACTGTGCAATTTGGAGTCTAAATTAAATGAACAACTTTCCACAATGTATTATTTTGATATTTTTACTAAAGTCTGAAAATGAAAGAGTATAACTATACCAGAATACTATTACTCAAAATGTATTTTCAGATTTGTATAATTTATTATATGTATATTTGTGGAACATGTAATTACTTATTTTCCAACACTCTCTGCATTAATAAGACCACAAACCATTTAAACCCTTTAATCAATTCATTTTTTTACTGTTTTATGCTATTATTTCTATTAGAATTTTGCTGCTCTTACAATAACAAGATGACTGCCGCACTTGCCACAAAAACAGAACCCAAGAGATCTCAAATCTTAATTATAACACACCTTTATTCTTTCCGCACCCAAAACAATAAAACAACAAATAAGAAATAAACAGTCTATGATTGAGACAGAAATAAAATAAAAACGGTCTATGATTGAGACCCAAAACATTGACATAATAAAAGTAAAAGAAGAGAGAAGCCATGTGAGGGAATGACCAAAGTGGATATAAAAGTTTATTAGCACATTTTAATTTTAATTAATTTAATATTTAATGTGACAAAAGAAACGATAAATAATAACATTTTAATGATCCTGAACTGTTGTCATTTGAAGCATGACAAGGCATGACAAGGCACATTTCCACATGACTAAGCAGGACATAAACATGTAATGTGATGTAAGCTGTTTTTTTTTTTTATATTATTAATTACAAATGTTAGAGTTATGACATTCACAATTTCATGATTATTCTTGGTTATTGATACCATGACCAACAACAGTGAAATCTGTTATTTGTTCATTCACATGGTTTAAAATATCACACATTTTCCAGCTTCACAAAATCGTTAATTCATAACAACATAAGCAGGTTTCATGGTCCATACCCACCGGAGAAGTTACATTTACATCTTTAATCATTACAATCAGAACTTTATTTTACAGAGGGCCAGATTTTTCAGATGGTTTTGTCCTCGAGGCCAAAAACATGTCCAGCGCTTTTGAAATATGAAGAAATGTAATACAAAAAGGATTTAACATCTGCAGAACTGAACCAGGACTAAACCAGGTCTAAACAAAGATTACACTGGTCTAAATCAGGTCTAAACCAGGACTAAACCAGGTCTAAACCAAGACTAAACCAGGTCTAAACCAGGACTAAACCAGGTCTAAACAAAGATTAAACTGGTCTAAACCAGGTCTAAACCAAGACTAAACCAGGTCTAAACCAGGTCTAAACCAGGACTAAACCAGGTCTAAACCAAGACTAAACCAGGTCTAAACCAAGACTAAACCAGGTCTAAACCAGTACTAACCAGGACTAAACCAGGACTGAACCAGGTCTAAACCAGTACTAACCAGGTCTAAACCAGGTCTAACCAGGTTGTAGCGACTTCCTTGACAAACCTTGATGCCGCGGTGAGGGTCAGAGAAGGGTCCTGGATTCGTACTTTGTGACGCGCTTGGACGACTGTTGTGAACAAATACACTGAGATCCAACATGCGTTTGTAGATTTATTCACACAAGCAGCTATCAGCAGCGCAGCAGAGGATGGACAGGACTCACAGTATGGTAAAAGGTGTAGATTATGATAAAAACCAGGCATAAACAGGCGGTCAACAAAAATTGCGGCTACCCTTCCCTGACATTCAACAACTTTGCTGCAGGTAAGTGCACACTTTTATACACATGTGCGCACACACACCCGGGTGAGCTCCACCCCCTCACCACCTGAAACACCCACACACCACAAACGCACCGTGAAGCCATATTCTGTCTCCTACACAGGTCTAAACCAGGACTAAACCAGGACTAAACCAAGATTAAACTGGTCTAAACCAGGTCTAACCAGGTCTAAACCAGGACTAAATCAGGTCTAAACCAGTACTAACCAGGTCTAAACAGGTCTAAACCAGGACTAAACCAGGACTAAATCAGGTCTAAACCAGGACTAAACCAAGATTAAACTGGTCTAAACCAGGACTAAACCAGGACTAAACCAAGATTAAACTGGTCTAAACCAGGTCTAACCAGGTCTAAACCAGGACTAAACCAGGTCTAAACCAGTACTAACCAGGTCTAAACAGGTCTAAACCAGGACTAAACCGGGACTAAATCAGGCCTAAACCAGGACTAAACCAAGATTAAACTGGTCTAAACCAGGTCTAAACCAGAACTAAACCAGGACTAAACCAGGACTAAATCAGGACTGAACCAGGACAAACCAGGTTTAAACCAGGACTAAACCAGGACCAAATGCTATTTATTGTGGTTGTGGTTCTTCAAATGTTGGCTCATTGACCCTTAGACATTCATGGATGCTTCTCTATCTCTGTCCGATGCTGAGACTCAGACTAATGCTAACGGCTAATGCTAACGGCTAATGCTAACGATAGGGAAAGTACAGCCGCATTGCTAAGTGTTTGATGGCGGGAGCCTCAAACGCCGAGTCTGTTCTATCTATTGATATGTCTATGATTGTTACAGTGAAATGTCACAATAAAGAGGCGGTGCTTATTAGATCTGCAGTTTTGAACAGGAAGTCAATCGATCTGTTTCTATTATCAAACTGTTCAATCAATGTCAATATTACTGTTTACAATGGACAAAATACAAGGATCTACTCATGTTGATAGTTTAACATTAAGATTCTGAAGAAAAAAAAGAAAAGAAACATTACGTCACCTTTAAGCACAAAACAGGAAACTAGAAGTGGGCCGTGAAAAAATATGCACTTGAGCATCCTGTACAAAAGACAAAGATAGACTCAAACCTCATCAGAACGAAAGATGGACTTGGCCACGCTCTGCACTTTTGTGGGTAAGAAACTGCCTTTTACACATAAATCTGAGCGAGGATTATGTACCGAGAGAAGAATGAGCTCATTTCAAAAATCAAAGTATGTGTTTGAAATGTGCTCTACAAATCTAATCGTAAAATCTAATAGCTGTGTTGCTTATTTACTTTAGAATAACTACTATTAAGAAAACATGCAAGGGCAGAATATCTAAAGTATTGTTATTGCATGAATGTTGCGTTTAAATGTGAAGATAGAGTTTACAATTTTAAAAAACAAAGAAAAAACTGCTGATAAAATAAATAAAGGAAAATAAACTTCCAATTGAAGAGATAAAGTGATATTTTTGTTGCTAATTTTGTGAACAGTTCACAGTTGTCTGATACTGAAACAGCGACAAATGTGTTTAAAGACATGTTTTAACACATTTCTGTTTGACTGACATAACATCGTCAGAATATTGTTGTCAGGAAACTCCAAATCATGTTGAGATATACCTTTTTGTCAATATTCCCTGCTTCTATTATAAAGTTCACTATTACTGTTACTGTACAGCAGGGACTTTGGGACAAAACAAGACTTAACCAAGACTTCACCAGGATTAAATCAAGACAAATCCAGGTCTAAACCAGAACTAAACCAGGTCTAAACAGGTCTAAACCAGGACTAAACCAGGTCTAAACCAGGACTAAACCAGGTCTAAACAGGTCTAAACCAGGACTAAACCAGGTGACCTAAACTCGGGCTAAACCAAGACTTCACCAGGATTAAATCAGGACAAATCCAGGTCTAAACCAGAACTAAACCAACAAAAACCGATCAAATATTTTCTATATTTTTGAAGATGTCCCTTGGCCTTGAAGACAACGTATAATTCAAGTTGTTATTTATTGTATTTGTTGATTGTTTTTCTTTGCAGTGTCCTTAAGAGTTGTTCCAAACCGTGTGCAGTTCTTTCAGTACGAGGGGGTTTCTCTGAGCTGTGGAGATGCTTCTGAGGCTTCAGAGTGGACCGTCATGAGGAACACGTCTTATCACACAAACCAAAGGAGCACAGCGCAGGATAAATCCCACTGGGGTTTCAGCAGTGTGTACTATAAAGACGCAGGGGTTTACTGGTGCCAGTCTGACGCCGGCCAGTGTGGAGCTGTGGTAAACATCACAGTGACAGGTACATTTAAGTCTATATTATACACAACTGTGGAATCCAAAAGTATGGTTTTAAACATGTTTATCTTACATTTGTTAAATTACAGGTGTTTTATGAGCAAATAAAAACTAAATTAAGAACAAACCAAGTCCATTGTTCTGAGGCACACAAGAGCTGCAGCTGGTATAAACTATAAGACGGACAGCATTCAAATGTAATTTACCTCTAAATCGAAACAGGGAAAAAGGCTCTCACTTTACTTGAAATGAAGCAGTATCATAGTTTGGGTCATTGTGGGGTCATTGTTTGAGACAGAAACTGAGCACAAGTCTGTGCAAAACAGAAACATTCACACCTTCAAGCCTCATGTTTCCTGATCACACTTTTGCAAATGTTATGCAAATATCACTGTGTGCAAATCATCAAAAATGGCACAGGCAAATCAGCTTGGCCTTTATTGTTCCATCTCAGGGAAAGCTAATTCAAAGAGATTTGAAAACGTCAATAAGACAGGCCTTAATTAGACATGAAAAGGTCTGACCCTGATGATCAGGCACCGATTCTCTGGTGAAGGAGGGAGTTCCTCTGGGGCTTCAGAGCCCTGCAGCACTAACACTTCAAACTGTCTGTCTTGCACTTTGGTTTTGTGGCAGAAGATCTTTCATTTATTCTGTTCTGAAAGTCTCCACAAGAACACTGTTTGCCGGATGGTCTGGTGGACCAGGCGCGCTTTACTCTCAAAGGGTTACACCTGCAGTGAAGAAGGTTCAGTGTTACTCAAACAAAAGCTTGGTGCTAATGCCCTGATATTGTCCTGTGAGGAGTGTAATCTGAATTGATGGAGCTTTGCACGTAATGAAGAGCTATTCATCAAACTCACAAATCAAGTGAATCAACAATAGCCCTCTTTTCTGACTTTAGCTGCTGCCACCGAGATTCTCTTTGTCAGAATTTTACTTTTTACTTCCTCGTATTCGCTGAGGATGACACGGTGTCATTCAGAACATCTTGGGTTAACAGAGCGAGACATGAACCAGACGCTCATGTCTCGTTTAGTCAATCCAGGTAAGAGGAAGTTGTCCAGAATAAATTAATCTGGCTTCGTTGCACTAGTCCAATTCAAAACAGTCCAACTTGATCTGAAAGAGACTTGTTTGTTCGTCTGTTTTAGTTCAAACTATGTCAGCTCTTGATGGTCAGTGTTAAAACAAAGCTCAAAGATTAGAGTCTAACTTGAGAACCAGAGCTTTTTAGTGTACATTTGTTTCTCCGGGTAATTTGTCTTTAAGAAGTAGACCAAAAATCTAGATCAAAATAAATCTTAATTAATCCAAACACAAAACAACATTATATTGTGAATTTAAGCCTGTTTAACACGTTCATTTTTTTCACAAAGCTAAATCTAAACATGTCCCAAGTCTTAAACATGTTTTGTCTGTTTTTAGCCGGTGTCGTGCTCTTGGACAGTCCACTGCTGCCTGTAAATGAAGGAGACAGAGTGACACTTCGCTGCATCTGGAACCCAAACAAACCCAGAAGGGAAGGGACTTTTGGGTTCTTTAAAGACGGTGTTTGTGTCGGAAACAGCACCAGCGGAAACCTGACGATTCCCAGCGCTTCTCTCTCAGACTCCGGGCTGTACGTGTGCGATCACCAGGGGGCGCTGTCTGCAGAGCGCCGCCTGGACGTGCTCAAAACAACAGGTACACATGGACAAGTTGAGGTGTACGCTGACCTGGTTTAGATGTGATTTAGTCTTGTTTGGTCCTCTATCATGAGCTGCACAATTTGGAAAAAAATATCTAGTCGAAATCTTTCAGACCAGTGTTACAATTAGCTTTACAGATTTAATGATTGGATTTTGTTCAAAGTTGACATTTTAAATACAACCAGGAGAACTGACTGACTGAAGATTGAAATATGAACTGCCAGGTGACTAATGGATGGAACGCGTTTCAGAACGTTCTGGTCGCTTTGTGATTACATCTTTGTCACTTTTAATTGCGTTTTTGCCGCTTTGAGTCACATTTTTCCACTTCCAGTCATGTTTTTGGCACTTTTAATTGCATTTTTGCCGCTTTCAGACGTTTTTGCTGCTTCTAGTTGTGTTTTTGTCATTTTTAGTCGTGTTTTTATTGCGTCTTTGTCACTTCAAGATGCGTTTTTGTTGCTCGGGTCACATTTTTTAAACTTGTTGTCATATCACTTTAGTATTGTTTTTGCCACTTTTAGTCACACTTTTGTTGCTATTTGTCACACTTTTGCCACTATCAGCCACATTTTTGTCACTTTTTTTCAGTTTTTGTCGCTTTAAGTAACATTTTTGTCACGCATTTTGTTGCTTTTAGTAAAATTTTTGTCATTTTTGGTCACTTGTTTTGACTAATCTAACCTACAGAGTTAGCGATTTTAATGCAGAATAAAACAAGATATTTTGTTGATTCTTGAGGAAATAATTGCACTGTAAAAATTGCAGTCTTTCAGATTTGCATCCATTCAAATTGGCCAAATTGCGATTTCGATTGGATTTTGATTGATTGTGCAGCCCTAAAGCATATTCACAGTTGTTTATCTGTAGATCATGTTTGTTTCGCTCATTGAGCTCTGTGGTGTTTTGCAGTCACAGCGGGGCGCCCCCCACAGCTCCATGAGGGTACAGCCTTGTCTCTGGCCTCCGTCATGAGCATCGTGCTTCCTGTGAGCGCGGTGGGTTTAGTCCTGCTCTGCCCCGCTCTCGTCTGCCTCTGGAGGAAACACAAAGGTCAACCCTGCTTCACACAAACACGTTCAAATGTACATTTAGACCACAAGAAGAGAGTGTTGAGCAATGGGAAAGTTGTAGGTCTGATGAAATTGTCTTCAGAAATCACTTTCAGAATGATAACACACACACACACACACACACACACACACACACACACACACACACACGGCTTCACATTGACTTTATGCTCCTGGAGAGTGATCTTAAAGCTGGAGTACCTGACTTTTTTGGGTGTAAATTAGTAAATTTTGCGTTTTCCATCGAAGAGTGTTGAGTACAAGCAGCAGTTTGTGAAAAATGAGACCTCTGTGTGCTGTCTGCATCTAATAATAAAGTATTTTGTCTCCAACTGTGGTCCTCCACAGTTTCGCTGCGACGTCTGAAAAAAGCTGTATTAAAGGTGTGCACAGGACCAAAAATGAATGCATGTGAATTTTAACAATGTGCCAAAGGGTTTGTAAAAGCTGGGAATGAATTAAAAACCTATTTCCGGTTCCGCAGTGTGAACATCAGGTACCCCATATGGCGTCAGTTAACTATCTTTAAGTTGAGCGCGCGTATACAGCATAAACGAGCGCATTCACAGGGACGAGGGCGCACAAACTGAAAGTGAGAGGTGAAAATGTTAACTCGAACGCAAAAACTGTTGTCGTTGTTGCCAGCGCCCGGTGTTAAACAGCTCCGCGCTCTGTTTTCAGTCCAGCGCGCTCTCTCTCCACCATCCTGCGCCCGCTCTGTGTTTTTGGGAAACAGAGAATACGTCATCAAAAACAGACTTGACAAGACGATCACAGATTCAGCGATAAACGTCAAGAAAAGACTTGAATTGACTTCCGATCGTCATGGACAACTCAAATGTAAGTTTATTCTTTCTCACACAGATTTCAATTAAAAAGCAGAAGTAGTTTTAATGTCCAATCTTTTTATTCAGTTTTATTCTACATGAGATAATAGAGTTCGGGATAGAAGGTCAAAAAACAGCCGTTGCCATAGAAATCCGCCATGTTTGCAGCTGGTGTGCTAAACTTTCATAGAGAAACATGAGCCAAAACGATGTAAAAAAAAAGAGGACAAAACATCCATTGAAGAACCTGATAAACTTCTGGGTCACTTCTGGTAAATACATTTATCAATATTTAGTGTTAGAATACTTTTGAAATAACACTAAGTTAAATCTCCATTGATTTAACATTGGGCTAAATGAAAATTCTGTTATGTGTGACGTCACGATCCCGAACTCCATACGGGTACGTTCTGTTCATGGATGTATTATAGTTCTATGGTTCTGTTGCCGGGCCAGCGGTCACCTTGCAAATGCAGAAAGAGCTAAATTGTAATATATAAAATAAAAACAAAGCAAAAAAAAAAGATAGATTGAAGTTCTTAAATTAACACACACACACACACACACACATACATATATATTATATATATATGTATATATATGATAATGATATCTGTTTGTCTGTAACACATGAGCCTTCTATTTTTAGGAGGTTCTTAATGAAATACTGGAACGTCTACTGACAAGACTTCAGTGGGCCATCAGAACATAACTGGTATATATATATATATATATATATATATATATATATATATATATATATATATATGTATATATATATATATATATATGTAGACACCAGAGGAGCCAAACACCAACTCCTGGTTGACAGAACAGTCGCCCAAGACTGCAAAGCCCGACACACCAACCTGTGCACTGCCTGGATTGATTACAAGAAAGCCTACGACTCAATGCCACACACATGGATCACTGAGTGCTTGGAGATGTACAATATCAATAGGACACTAAGGGCCTTCATAGCAAGCTCAATGAAGCTGTGGAAGACCACCCTGGAGGCCAATGGCAAGCCACTTGCACATGTGACCATCAGATGTGGCATATACCAAGGAGATGCACTGTCCCCACTGCTGTTCTGTATAGGTCTGAACCCCCTCAGCCAGATAATCAACAAGACTGGCTATGGATACCGACTCAGGAATGGGGCCACCGTCAGTCACCTCCTCTACATGGATGACATCAAGCTGTATGCTAAGAGTGAGCGAGACATCGACTCACTGATCCACACGACCAGGATCTACAGCACTGATATCGGGATGTCATTCGGGCTGGAAAAGTGCAGTCGGATGGTAACAAAGAGAGGGAAGGTAGTCCACACAGAAGGGGTCTCACTCCCAGCGGAACAATAGCAGACATTGAGGATGGGTACAAATACCTTGGAATACCACAGGCAAATGGCAACCTCAAGGGGCAACGAGGAAAGCAGCAACTGCCAAATACCTCCAGCGAGTAAGGCAAGTCCTAAGAAGCCAGCTCAATGGCAAGAACAAGTCCCGGCGATAAACAGCTACGCCCTGCCAGTGATCAGATACCCTGCAGGCATAATAAGATGGCCAAAGGAAGAGATACAGACCACAGACGTTAAGACACGAAAGCTCCTGACCATGCATGGAGGGTTCCATCCCAAATCCAGTACCCTGAGACTGTACACTAGCCGTAGGGAAGGAGGCCGTGGACTAGTGAGCGTGAGAGCCACTATCCAGGATGAAACATCCAAGATCCACAAGTACATCAAGGATAAGGCCCCAGATGATGATGTGCTCAGTGAATGTCTCAGGCAATGGGGAACAGAAGGTGAGGTGCCGGAGGAGGGACCATCATGGGAGGACAAGCCCCTACATGGGATGTACCACCGGAACATAACTGAAGTGGCTGATATCAAGAAATCCTACCAGTGGCTAGAGCGGGCCGGACTAAAGGACAGCACAGAGGCACTCATCATGGCTGCACAGGAACAGGCCCTGAGCACCAGAGCGATAGAGGCCCAGATCTACCACACCAGACAAGACCCACGGTGTAGGCTGTGCAAAGAAGCTCCTGAGACAGTCCAACACATAACTGCAGGGTGTAAGATGCTGGCAGGGAAAGCATACATGGAACGCCACAACCAAGTGGCTGGTATAGTGTACAGAAACATCTGTGCGGAGTACGGACTGGAAACCCCAAGGTCAAAGTGGGAAACACCTCCAAAGGTGGTAGAGAATGCGAAGATCCTGTGGGACTTCCAGATACAGACTGACAGAATGGTAATGGCAAACCAACCAGACATCGTGGTGGTGGATAAAGAGCAGAGGAAGGCCGTTGTGGTTGATGTGGCGATACCAAGTGATGGCAACATCAGGAGAAAGGAACATGAGAAACTGGAGAAATACCAAGGGCTCAGAGAAGAGCTGGAGAAGGCCTGGAAGGTGAAGGCCAAGGTGGTGCCCGTGGTGATCGGAGCACTTGGGGCAGTGACCCCCAAACTGGAGGAGTGGCTACAACAGATCCCTGGAGGAACATCAGACATCTCAGTCCAGAAGAGCGCAGTGCTAGGACCAGCTAAGATACTGCGCCGAACCCTCAAGCTCCCTGGCCTCTGGTAGAGGACCCGAGCTCAGAGATGGATGTGACCACCCGTGGAGGGTGAGCAGGGAATTTTTATATATATATATATATATATATATATATATATATATATATATATATATATATATATATATATATATATATTTTTTTTTGGTCAAATGTTATGTTGTATTGAGGTCAAACATGTTTTTTTTTTTTTTTACCTGTCCTTTTATAATTATGCTATGTCTTATGATTTGTATTTCTGTGATCGTCTTGTCAAGTCTGTTTTTGATGACGTATTCTCTGTTTCCCAAAAACACCGAGCGGGCGCAGGATGGTGGAGAGAGAGCGCGCTGGACTGAAAACAGAGCGCGGAGCTGTTTAACACCGGGCGCTGGCAACAACGACAACAGTTTTTGCGTTCGAGTTAACATTTTCACCTCTCACTTTCAGTTTGTGCGCCCTCGATTCCTGTGAATGCGCTCGTTTATGCTGTCTATGCGCGCTCAACTTAAAGATAGTTAACTGACGCCATAACCCCAGCTTTAACCTAGTCATAATCATGCATAGTCTTAATCCAAGGGCATCATTTAGTCTTTTTTGGAGATTAGAGGAGGTCGACATTTTGAAAAAACTTTCTTCTGATGAGTTTTAGAGTACAATTTTAGCAGTGCAATGCCCATTCACTTGGCTGCAGGTTGTTTTATGGTTTTATTGTTTGTGCCGTTCCACCAGCTTTTTTTTTCTTTTCTTTTCTTTTCTTTTTTTAAAGATTAAACATACAACACATACATACACAAAATAAACAGATAAAACAATCGGCACAAAACACTAAATAAACACTAAATAAAATTATGATACATCCAGTCCTACCAATATGTCCCATTTAGTCTATTTAAAGGGCCGTACCTGATTTACTGCTGTGAAACGTGAAAAACAAAACTAGTCCATGTTACCTTTTTTTTTTTTTTTTGCATGTAATAAAGTAAACTTTTTTTAATTTTTTTTTTTTATTTAACCTTTATTTAACCAGGAAAACACCCATTGAGATCGAGATCTCTTTTTCAAGGGGGACCTGGCCAAGTGGTCAGCAGCACACGTCAGGAGTATTACAAGTTTAAAAATACATAAACAACAAAACAATTTGTCTAAAAAACTGAAACAAAGTGCAACAGTCATAAGATAAAGTGCCATAATTAGAAAGTGCTATAGTTTCACAGCAAATTAAGTTCACAATAACAGATTAAAAGCAGACGCACTGAGAAATTGAGACCCGCTGTCTTTTTTGTAGAAAGGAACGAGACTTACGAGAAACAGGAAGTGCGCCGTTAGCATGCTAATGTTGTTATTTAGGATGCTGGGACTGCATATCACTGGTGTAAAGACTTTAAAATGTTCTGTTTTTAAGGTTTCAAATCAGTAAAAATCAGGTGTAGGGCCTTTAAATATGTAAATGTTCTAGTGTCTATTACTATTTTAGTCCAGTCTTTGATCGTTGGCTCAGTTTGCGTCATCCATTTTCTGGTGATTGCTTTTCTTCTTCGCAACCAACTTACTGTGTTAAGTTTTCAGGCCCAGATTCGCTGTTCACTTCCTGATCTTATGGTATTTATTCATTTTAGAGTAGACTGACTTAGCAAAAACCCCATAAAGATAGAATCAGACAGGAAGGACTGACGCTAACCATGAGCAAACCAAGAGCTCACATTTAACTGTGCTGTTTTTATCGGTCTATCGCTTCAAAAAAGTGCAGAAGTAACACTTAGGTTGCATTACAGTCGTACAGGCCTAATGTCGCCTTTGTCAACTGTGCACATTGAAGGAAAATAAACAGAGAGAAATGGGCTTTGAATCTACCGTCTGTGGTTGACAAAACAAGTCCCACATGAAGTTACGTCTGTGACTTAACCTCAACCATAAGTTAAACCCAAATAATACGGTCGTTGAGGTAAGGATTTACTCTTTTTTGTCCTCATGATGGAGGTAGATCTCAATAAAATGTCGTTAGTTAGTCGTTTAATCAGCGGATCTTGTACAGTCGACCAACGCTTTTATGAGTCGATTATGTATTTCGATTCAAAGGATTTACACGGCAAAAACAAGATTAGTTATGAGTTCGCTGACGATCTTGTAGGGAATCTTGAGTTTAATCTGACTTTCATTTAGTATATTTTTCAGTTGCGGCACGCTTTTTGGGTTGAAATGATACCACGGCACACCAACTACAATTAGAACATGACCAAACCAGACCATTTCGTTTAAAAAAAAAAAAGGTAAATAATGTCTGCGCCACTGTCTGGTTCTTTAAATTTGTCAATAGTGATGGTTTTTAGTTAGTTTTTGGTGCAGAAGTTGCTCAGGACACTCCAAAATGATAAATGAGTCAATTCCATCCACAACTGTCAATATGTAAACTGAAAATGGACATTTCTTCAAGGCACACCAGGCGAAACCTCAAGGCACACTAGTGTTCCCGGCACACTGGTGGAAAATCAAGGGTATATCTAACATATAAATACACTGTTTAATATACTTTTGTGCAGTACTTGATAGTTCTGATATATATTTTGTCACACCCCGTTTGAATCAACTGATCGGTCGATTTGGGCAGGTCTTTAGCCGATCAAGAATTTCTTCAGTCGACTGTGTACTGAGCCCCCACAATGTGACATATACCTGTGTACTCAAACAGAAATAATACATGAAATGACATATTTTTTCATTGTTTTATTACCGATCCAAAACAAACATTTACTCATATTTATAATGTAATGTTTTATGTTCAAAATATTTTATTGACAGTTGGTTAATAGGAACTAAATAAATTATTAATAAATCAACGTTTTTGCTGCTAAACTGTACAGTCCAACAATAATGGATGTATTTCAATGACTTGGATGCTTTTTTTTGTATGTTTAATGTGTTTTTGCAGAAAGGGAAAAGCACGACATCGCCGACTCTGACGTCGTCATTGTTCAGACGCCAGAGCCAAAAAGACTCAAAGGTAAAACAGAAATCCTTTTATCATCAAAGCAGAATTAGTTATAAATCCACGCTGGAAGGTGGAGATGTTTGTTTAATGTGAAGCGAAATTTCATCTTTGCAACTGTCAGAAATATAGTTTAGTGAAGAAGGCGTGTGTGGCTTTAAATGTGCTTGATTTTACTGTTTTGAAAAGTGAAAAACAGAACTAGTTCATGTATCTGATGTTTTTTGTGTGTAATAAAGTACAGTTATGTTGTAAAAGCATCTATTCTGGCGAAAATGAGACCACAGCGCTTTCTTTACATCTATTTATAGATCTACATCTATTTAGGAGTAAAGGAGGCTATTTTTGTCAAAAGAGAGAACCCTTCTCTAAACAGGAATGGGGGCTTAAGATTTAATTTAGCTAAGATTTATGATAGCATCCTAACACCCTGGTCCAAATCAATAGACCAGTCAAATGCTAATGAGGTCATCAGCAGTGAGGAGGGAGCAACAGCCAGATATCAATAGAACAATAGATCTAAGACAATAATAGACCTTAGCCACAGGTGAAACTGGGTAGGGCCAACTATTAACCTAATGAAGGCAGACCAATTATCAAGTTTCAGGTGACAAACAAACAATTTTCCAAACAAAGACAGGTGTTCAGTGACTTCTCCCTGGAGGCAGGACTCTTAGAGTAGCATATAAACCTGAGTTCCCAGACCAGCTCTGATTGACAATGACTTTTGGATAAAAGTCGAAACGTCTCGATCTTCAAACAGCGTCCGGATGACAACCCCTGAAACCCTTTCTACGATGAACCACACCTGGACGAATGGGGGTTTACATCGACTAATCTATTTATCGAGCGTTTTATTCTACGAGAAGTAGGAAGTGAGTGGTTAGCATGCTAATGTTTGTTAGGACGGCAGAGACTTGTGAAAAGTGCTTATGCTGGGACTGCATTAAGAAAGTGATGCATGTGACTGATGGAAGTTTCAAATGAACTAGCTCCGTTTTTCACGTTGCAAAACAGTAAAAATGTGCTTTGAGGGGAGTTTCATGGTTTACCGCAGGATGACCTCAAAAAAGCATCTGGTGTTCAAGGTGGAAAGTCACTATTTTCCTTTTGTCACTGTGTTTTGTTCGTGTTTAGCGGATCTGAAAACTGCAGATGATTCAACTTTTTACTCAACTCTACAACTGAACTTCATGTGACGCTTCTGGATCTGGATCACAAACAAATCTACAAAGTTGTCAGTCTTTTGTGTCCTGCCTTTAAATGCTTTCTGGCTTAACCAGGTCCACACTGAAAACAGAAAACATTGCTGCAGTGCTTCTGTCTGCTCGGTTGTAACCGCAGTGTGAAACCACCAAAACACCACAGAATAAAAATAAATAGATACGTGCACAGGAGAAACCAAACAAATAAACAGAGAAATACAACACAATGGTACAACTTTATGGAGACTTTTTGTTGTTGTTGTTGTTTTTGTTACATGACTGTCTGTAAAAACTGAGTGAATTTTGAGTCCACACAAAAAATGGACCTTAGTGTTTGCAATATCTCCTTTAAATGACACATATTATGCAAATTTGACTTGTTTTAAAAGAAAAATACCATGATTTTTTGTATCGTTATGAGGCTTTAAACGTGACTACCTTAAAGGGCCCATGACAGATTGAAATACACATTTAACTAAAATGCAGTTAAGATAAATATATTCAAATTTCCACTAAAATCTTTACAAATTTAACCCCAGTTTAGCTGTTTTTTTGGTTTTAAATTTAATCCCGTTTGTAAAGTATGACATCGCGCTAAGAAATTACCATAGCAACCACACTGTACAGTGGCCAAAACTCATCTAATCACAGATTTTGTTCATTTGACAAAGAAAAACACATGTGACACCTTTATTTTGTGGAATCAAAGTTTAAAGGGTCAAAAAAGTAGTTTATTTTGTGTAAATTATGCATAACCTTTGTCTCCCCAGTGTGATGTCATCAGTGTTTTTTCTTATTGTCAACAGATTTTTGAACTTTTCTCCACAAATAGCGACCTGATTGGTGTAAAACAATCATTTTCATGTACAATACGGGTTAATACACCAAATGAAACATAAATTAGAAAATCGTAAAAACCCGTCATACGCACTTTAAATTTGCCATCTCATGTTTATGCTAAATGAACATGTTTCTCTCATGAGTTTTACCTCAGCATTTACTGAGTGTATGCAGCCAGTAGATGGCGCCTAACACTTACACAGTTGAGTTGTTATCACTTTGTTATCACTTTAAGGGACTGTGTGAAATGCTAATGTAGCGTAGCAGTTCCAGTGATCGTGTTTAGAGACAGAAACGCTCAGAACAGTCTGCCGATGATTTTAAGGACTTAAAACAGCAGAGGATTCTCGGATAAGTGACGTATGAAATCGGAAAAAAATGAATTTTCCAATGAACATTCCTCAGAACAGTGTGAATGAAGCTAAATGGAACTCCAGGTGTGTTTTTGATGAGGGAACACTGTTAGAACTCATAAAAGCATAATTTGTGTCCTTTAACACTGTTCCCTCATCAAAAACATAGGCCTAGCTGAAGTTGTTGTTTTAAGCTTCATTCATGATTTTTTTTTTTTTTTTTATGAAGAGAAATGACACGAGAAGCTGCACAAAAAAGTGAAGGCACAGTACATCCAGAAAAAAAAAATTAAACAAAATCTCACGGCATAAATTCTCTCACGTTCAATCTTTTATGACAATTCATTTTCAAATTACGTTCAAAGAGATTTTATTTTGGTTACAATTTCAGTCTCCTTTGTGTTCCAAAAGTATCCACAGTATTGACCTTATTCTGCCCCGCCCACTTTTGCAGTTTTTTGCACTTTTGTTGTAAACGCACTTCCGTTTGACGAGAACTCCGTCAAAGCTAATGACGAACGAGGGAAAAGTCTCGCCGCTAAAATGTTACATAAAGTAGATTGATTTGTGTAAAATGTTTAATGAACACGAGCAACAACAAGTCACAACGCAACGATTTCCTGGTCAGTCTGAAAACGGCTTTTTAGTCCATGTAGAACTTATTTTCTGTTGAGCTCATCTGCTCTATGTAAACTACAACAGAAACAAGACGGCGGTGTGTAAGGCAACTTCAGGAATAAGGTGAATAGTATTTATTGTGCCCAGGTCAGGAGTTTTGAGGTCCAAATACAGTTTTGAAATCAAGTGTGATGGTGATTTCAACTGCACTAATTAGCGCTTTGTTGATCAGATTAAAGTGCATACAATATTCAAATTTGTATTGATTTTATTCTGTGTATTTATTCATTCATTTTCTACCGCTTATTTCCGGGTGACTGGAGCCTATCCCAGTGACTTTGGGCCTTAGGCGGGGTACACCCTGGACAGTGGTCAACTCGCCACAGCAAACACAGAGACAGACAAGGACAGACAACCATTCCCTCTCACATTCATACACTACGGGCAATATAGAGTTCTCAATTAACCTACACAGTCATGTCTTTGGACGGTGGGAGGAGCCGGAGAACCCGGAGAGAACCCACGGTAACACGGGGAGGACATGCAGACTCCACCCAGAGAGATCGTGTGATGTTGGGCTGGTCCGGGATTCGAACCCACGATGTTGAAAAAACAAAAAACAAAACTGTGACATTATATGAGTTTTAGTCCAGTACTCTGTGGTAATTTCCTCATGTGATGTCATCATTTACAACAACGAAGTGAAATTACTAACTATCTGTCACAGGCACTTTCACTTTTTTTTTCAATCTCACGGGGAAGCACCAATGATCAAACCTGAGAGAGGTTTCAGGATGTTGAGTTTCAGTAACACTCATGTTACTCTCTGTCTCATGACAAGGTGAACAAGCAAGACCTGGAGGGTGTTTAACAAAGAGGTGAGCAACACAAAAAGAACATTTGTCTGTTTTTATACTTTGATGTTGAGCTCTGTGTGATCTTATTTAGTCAGATATTTAAATTAAACCTATTTTCTGCATGTATGAGTGATAATTGCCTTTTATTGATCTATCATACCCATCTGGAGACAAAAAAATAAATCTCAGTTGGTTTGTTATTTAAATAAAAGTTCAGATAGAGGGGCAAAAAAGATAAAAAATGAATAAGAATATTTCACATTTTGAGAACTTTGAAAGCGTCAAATGATCTTGATGAAGCATTGTGTTGATATTTAGTCAAAGGAACTGCATTTACTATAATTAAAGTATTTATATGTATATATTATTATTATGACTTATTATTTTGTTAAATGTATATATTTATGTTACTATTATAATTTTTAACAATCCTTTCACTGTTTTAACTAAATATTTTTTTACTGTCATTATTATTACTTTTTTTTTCCTTTTTTAAAACTATTATTCTAAGTAGTTTTGTTGCTTTGATTTGATTGTTGCTGATTTATCTAGTAATTTCTATTATTTTTTCTATTAATTTTTGTCAAAACTTTAACTCAGAATCTTCAGGTCAGACGTCAGACTTCAGGTCGAGTAGAAAGTACAGATGCATGATCTCAAATGTAGTAAAAGTAAAAACAGTATCCACTGTGTATCCGCAATAAAAACAACAATAAAAACAACAAAACAGTTTAGATTTTACTTGAAAACTGTCACTTTTGTAACAGTTTCTTCTTCCACTTGTCATTGTTTTCATTTCACTTGTCGTTGTTAAGTGCTGACATCATACTATGTTTGTGCATTAATCTTGATCGAAACGTCACATTCATTATTTTATTACTGACATCATAACTGGGGCTTGTTTCCATGTCATGATACTACTTATCTGCAGTAGATAAAAATAGCAACGACAAATATAGACAAGCTTTGTTTATTGTAGCCATGACTCACAGGTATTTTCCCACAATGCATTCCTCCTTATTCTATTACGTCATTGTCTCACTCTGTATCTGGGTCACCTGGTTTGTCAGTGTTTATGGTGTTACATTGTCACATCACAGTGTAATCCAATCCACACTGACGCAATCGGCAAACATAGAATAATGACATAATTATTGATTTTATATATAATTATTGATGTTATACATGTCTTAAAATGCCTCTGACACTGACACTGGACTAAAATGCAGTTAAGATAAATACATTTCAAATTTAGTTAACATACTTTACACAGTTATATCACAGTTTAGCCATTTTTTATGTTTTTAATTCTACTTCCTGGTTGTAAATAATGACATCATACTGGGAAATTAAGAAGCAATCACTGTACACCGGGCCAAAACTCATCGAATGTCATCAATTTTTCTACTTGACAATTTATTTCTTTTTATGTGAAAGTCTTAATTTTGTTGATTTATGTTTAAAGGGTCAAAAAAGTAGTTTATTTTTTGTAAATGATGCCGTAACCTTCGTATTCCTAGTGTGATGTCATCATTGTGTTTACATGGAATTTTCAACAGATTTTTCCAACAAACAGCATTGGTTTAAAACTATAATTTATATTTACAACAGGTATTAATTCACCAAATAAAGTCTAAATTAGAAAACAAAAACAAACAAAAATTATAAAAACCTGTCATATGCACTTTAAGCTTCTTATTTCACATACAGGTAATTCTATATAACTGTTACCTAGCAACCATAATGTAAACAATGGCCAACATCCATATAAATTACACAGTGGTTATGAGTTGTCACATAATAATTGTTAACACTTTTATTTTGTTAAATTAATGGTTAAAAATGTGTTACTCTTGTGTAAATTGTCTCTCTTTTATGATTATTTTTTGTTGGTTATTACTTTATGTTTGTAAGTTGCTTGTCACAGCAAATAAGAGGGAAAAACAGAAATATAATAATTGTGTTACCTGTTATTGCTATTATTACATGTCATATAAATGTGGGTGTGAAATATCAAAATTGACACAATTAAGTATCAGAAAAATAAATTAATATTTGCTGCTCATGTCCAACCAGGAAGTAACATTATAAACTGTACACAAACTGTCAAACAAAGCAAAGAAACAGAGCAAAACCCTGACTATTGTCTTTTGCCTGATTATATTTAAGATTTTACTAAACATTTTGCCTGAGTTACACAGTTCCAGGCTAATGATGGACTCCAGTACATGTGTCCTACTGCGGCCAAAGTTAACATGTTGACATGAGGAATATTTCTTTGTTGCAAGTTATTTACTCACACAATGGCATTTTGTGACACCAGCTTTAAAGAAATTGGCTTTTAAATCACCTTTCACATATTTTGAGATGGATGCAATCAGACATTTCAGTGCAGCCTTGACACAGCCATGAGTTCAGCAAATTGAGACTTGAGCTTTGTGCCTGTCATTTTACAAACTAACAGCATGTACAGGCAAACATTTCACTCCAGCACCAGTAAATGTTGGAAAGACTGCTTAAAACAATTACTAAACTTACTTAATTACAGTAACATTAGTGGGCTAATTTGTGACATTCCACCCCTCAAAATGTGAGCATCTAAAATATGACGGTATCCACCCTTCATCACGTGTTTGGCCCGTGTTTTGAACTCTTAAATGTGGTTTTAGATGGAAAAGACCAGAGATAACTGTTGGTTTTGCAGATATCGCTCATCACGTGTGTCCTTGCTCTTGTTTCACAGCGATGTTTGATGTCGTCTCCTCATGATGTGATAACGATGTCTTGTGTATAAAAAGCACGTGTTCTGATTGTTATGGACCTCCGTCGACCAGCGAGAGGTCACTATGTCGGGGAAAAGGCGACTATTGACTTTGGTACCAGTGAATAAATCAACTCACTGATCAGACTCCTCTTTGCGATTTTAAATGCAGTTAAAATGCATTTGTTACCCTTATGTTTTTCAATTTAAATGTAATTTTACTGGTTTTTACAAGGCTTTATTAGACTTTCTTGTCTTTCAGAACTGCTTCTACTTTACAGCTCCTCATGACCCTGAGCTCCTCCTGATGTGGAAAAAAGTCAAAATGCAATAGAAGTTAGAAAATGGTTGCCACCTATGGAATGGAATGTGACAGTAAAGACTGTTAGGACCTATATTGGAATTATATTATTTTACTATACTTATTGTTAAGTAGCTTTATTAACATTTCTTTGCAATACTAAAACATTTTATTAAGTCAACGTGTAATCTGAAGAAGTTATAGAGCCAATGCAAAGTAGCAGTCAGACAGTGTAGCAGAGAACATGGAGACCATAGGAGCTGAAGCTAAGGGGCGTATACCAACGAGGAGGAAGTACACGTAACAAAACTACAGCCAGTAGTACAGTAATGACGTAAACCAGAAGTTGAAATGAAGGTCAGGAGAAATAGTGTTGAGCTCATGGGGGTCAGTGAGTTCAGACTTTGGATCATAGAAAACTAGAATATAGGTGACAGGAATTAATTGCTAAAGAAAGTTTGCTGAGGCAGATGATTGTCAAAAAGAGTTTAAATTGGGACGAGTTATAGGTTGTAAGCAGTAAAAATGATTTACTGTAAAATATGGCATAGAACACAGTTTTAATTAGCTATATAGAATATGCATTAGATAAGGAGGAGTAAGATAGGGCACGTGGGTGTAAATCCAGGGGGTCATAGGTGGATGCATGTACCAAGAGGAGGACCCCAAGACCATTTATTCATGAACTTGGGGTATAAAACGGTATGTAACGGTACGATGAGCAGCTTTTCTGCAGAAACTGCTCGGGTCTTTCTGTACGAGTACTTCTTTTTGTGCCTTGGAAATAAAAACTCTATTTTGCATTGAATCTCTTCGAGTTGGAGTTTTCTTCATTTGATCTTCAGAATTGGATACAACACGTCTCCTGATCATCACCCAAGTCTCAAATACATGGTGAGGCATGTTTCCGGGACTCTCCTCTCGATTGTGTGTTGGCATCATGTGTCTGTGACTGAAAGGGATGAACACTGCCAGCCAAGCCTTTGTTACATCAGCCAACGTCATCAGGTATGACACGCACTAGAACAGAACAGAACAGGACAGACAGGACAGAGCAGGGGAGTGGAGGGGAGGCTGCAGGCGAGCCAGGCAAAAAAAAAAAAAAACGTCATCATTCAAATCAAAACACATCGACCTACATCTTCCCCCACCAATTCAAGACATTATTTAGATCAACACAACAAAAAAACGTCTCTCCAAAATATACAAAATAATAATGCAGTCAGACGAGACCCCCTCATACCCACAGAGCAAATGGGAAAAGGATCTAGGGTTCACTCTTGATGCCTGCTCCTGGGCTCAAATACTTGAAAACATATATATACTCCATTACAATCTTAAATCGCGCACATTTCACTAATATTGATTGTTTTACTCTTTAGTGATTTCATTTTCACTAAAACTATGGCCAGCCAAGATATTTTCTGGACAAAAACATTGCTGTAAATGAAAATATTCATGAAATACCAACAACAAAGTAAATGGAAAAGCGTAAAATCTGACAAAACACATCAAAAGTCATTTTAACTCGTGTAGATCATAGTTTACGCAGTGATTCTTCTTGTTTCACGTTTATTGTGGTGGGAAGTAGGGCCGTAAAACAACAAATAATACGAAATCATTATGAGCGCAAGAGTCGATAGTAAGAATCCAATCCTGTGCCTCCTCACGTCTGTAACGGGCAGTGGCGGACTTACCATTAGGCAACGGGCCGCAATTGCCTTGGGCCCCCAACCTGAAGGGGCCCCCGACCATCATAGACATAGGCTCTGAAACAGTTTCTCTTCTCTTAATACCACAGTAAAGTAGGGCTGTGCACTTTTAAACAAGATGAGGACAAAGAAAATAGTCTGTGAATGTATTTATTCTGTATTTATTCTGCCCTCGATAAAGCTATATTGTAAAAAAAAAAAAAAAAGTTCATTATAAAATTATAAATGAAAACCATGTATTTCAATAGGTGGTAAATGCACAAACATATGGAAAATACGGTCAGATTTATCAAAGATTCTTATGGGGAAGGACCTCCAAGCCTTGAGTTTAAAGCTGTTTAGAACATGTAAATTGCACATGTGAATTTTTATTTTCCAATAGTCAAAATAGTAACCTGTCCGGCCACCCAACGTAAAAAACAAAACAAAACAGAAACAACAAAAAACGAGAGCTTCTTTTCAAGAATGCAGAAAAGGTACAGAAAATTACACTTGATGAGGAGTGGCCTGCACTTAATTTTGCCTTGGACCCCCAAATTCCTAGGTCCGCCACTGGTAACGGGTGGTGCCTCGGGGTGTCGCTGTATCCCCACAGCCGCACGGTTTAAAAAGGGGAAGTTGGCTGCTTGTGGGGAAGGTGCCAGTTCCCGTGGGAGACCAGGTTGTTGGGCCCACGTGTGTGTTCGTGTTTGGCCAAATTGTTGGTAAGCTTTTTAAAATTGTATGGTTAAATGTTTTGTAATGCACATTTTAACTGGCTCTTTTGTGGCAGGAGGGCCCTGCGGTTTTAGGGAAAATCTGTGACTGAGGAGCTGTGTGTGGGGCTCATGACGCACAGGTAGTTTATATTTTTAAGTGGTTTTAAGTAATTAAACTGTATCTAATTTGTTGAGTGTTCTTCATTCTTGTATTTTGTGTTTCCAGTGCTTTTTGATTACATTGCTTCCTGCTGTCCTTTTGTGTTGTTTTGTTTTAGTTAATCCGCCTGTTGGCCACTGTGAGATCTGTGAAGGCGGATTAACTCACTTTTTACTTGTTTTTGTTTGTCTCCGTGTACGTCTTTGGGTCACTTCCCAGTCTAAGTTTGTACCAGCCGAGTACAACCTAAACCGACCCGATCTATGCCGTGTGCCCATCTGGGGTGGGTTGCAGTGTCTACACTTGGAGTTGTTGCTGTGAAGTTGATTTGCGGTGTTTTGGTCTGAAGCACTTGTTTTATTCGGGTCGCCGTTCTTGATTGTTTCGGCTGGTACAGAAGGATTGGGAAAAACCGCCGCTCTTTGTATGTAATAAATAACCTTAAACTTACACAGCTTCTGCCTTTTCTCTGTACATCGGCACTATAACACGTCTAATACTGTACAGTGCATACAGTATGTAAAAAGAAAGTGTAGTTTTGGCTTGTTTAAGGAAAAAAATATGCATTTTCATATTATTATTATTAGCGTTTCAACCTGGTATTGAGTACCTTAACTTTGGCATCTCATGGCATCACACAATTATCACCTGTATCCGGTTCTTTTTGCCCTGGCACTCACTGAGTTTAGGCGCCATCTACTGGCTGCAGAGTGCTTACAAAAGCTAAACATGTTTTCACATTCAGAAAAATGAGAGTGAGCTAGATTAGTTTGTAATGATCGTGTTTGACTCTCAGAACAAGTCTGTCGATGATTTAAGGACTTAAAGCTTAAAGTTTTGATGATCGGCGATCTAACCAGCATTACAGCTGAATGAAACTCCAGGTGTGTTTTTGATGACGGAATATTTTTAGAACATGGTTAAAAGCTCAAAAAAGTCTCTATAGCAGAATACGTATCCTTTAATTTAGCTTGTGTGGATTGTATATATATTTGTGTCAAGGAAAGCCTATAGAATATTTTGTATTAATGGGTCTGTACTTGATTCTGTCATTGAATAAAGATAATTAGTTTTGCTTCGGTACAGATATGTAGTAAAAGCAGAAAATCAGTCCACTGTGTGCTGTCTACATCTAATCATAGAGCATTTTATTCTCCATGAAACAGGAAGTGCGCTGTTAGCATGCTAGTTGTTCTTAGCTTTACTATGACTCACCTATGAAAGTTGTGAAAAGCACTCATGACCGAGAATAATTAGGATAATAAAAAGTCACTGGGTAAGTCAGCAATACATTTAGACCGGAGCAAAGATTCATCCATTCATTGTAGCTCCTGTTTTTAACGATATTTCTGGGGCTGTAGTCTTGTAGTCGTTTAGTCGATAAATCAAGGTATGTCAGTAAAATGGTGTTTGATGGTTTGATGGTGACCACCATTTTTATCAGTCAACAAATTATTTTACTTGGATTAAAAGGATTTATCTGACAAAAACAGTGAAAAAATGAAGATATGGAGTGAGTTAATAATAAGTAACATATACTTTAACATATCAAATCAAATCAAATCAATTAATTTTTATAATGCCCAAAATCACAACAACAGTTGCCTCGATGGGCCACAGGTAAAAGCAGTTCAGATAACTGTCCCAGAATGCCCCTGTCCTTTGACCCTCCTTCGCGGCGAGGAAAAACTACAAAAAACCCCATGGGAAAAAGTAGAAACCTCGGGGAGAACCACAGTGAAGGAGAGATCCTACTCCCACGGACGGACAGGCTGCAGATGAACTAGGACTGACATCCACTTGGACTGTGGAGCCAGAACCACTCAAGAGGGAGGTGGCTTTAAAGAGTTCCTCCAGGCGGACGAGGAGCAGTCCACCAGTGTAGAGAGATCCTCCAGCAGGAGATGAGGAACAGTTCATCTAAAGTAGAAGGAGTTCGTCCAGGCAGACGAGGTGTGGCTAATCCAGGGTTGAGGGAGTTCCTCCAGGCGGGTGGCGCATAGATCGTCCAGTGTAGAGATCGATCCTCCAGACAGATGGGGGTGGGGGGGTCGTCACTGGAGCAGCCGCAGTGTCTGAAACAGTCTCCACTCCCCGGGGGAAGTGGAGAGAAAGAGAAACATGTGAACAGCAATGAACAGACTACAGTTGAAGTAATATTAAATATTGTTGATAGGTAAAGTAGGAAGAACCAGAGGATAGTGTTCAAGCTGCCATACTTCCCCCAGCAGAGTTGCTCCAAGGGCAGCGTAGCTAAAACTGTAGGTTTTTATTTCTGTTCCTAACTGGCCTGACCATAAGCTATTTCAAAGAGGAACGTTTTGAGCCTGGTCTTAAATGTAGAGACTGTGTCGGCCTCTTTTACATGAACAGGGAGCTGGTTCCATAACATAGGAGCTTGGTAGCTAAATGCTCGACCTCCTACTGTGCTTTTAGAGACTCTGGGGACTAACAATAGTCCAGCATTTTGAGAACGAAGAGCTCTGTTTGGATGGTACGCTACTATTGCATCTTTGAGGTAGGATGGGGCCATATTGTTTATAGCTATATAAATACACTGTTTCCTGGTACATTTCTGTATACATTTTTTGCATGAACTCCAGTGCAGTTGTGTTTTTTGGTGCAGTTTGGGTCAGATACAGAGAGATACTTCATAGTTTAGCCACACCCCCTTTTAGTCGATTAATCGACCGATAAGGCAGGTCTTTAGTCGACAACAGCCCAAGTTTGGAGGTTGGTGGTGCATGCTGGGATAGCATGAACACAACTGCAGGAGCTCTGTAGACTGGATTTAGTCCTGGTTTTGGTCCTGGTCTAGTCTCAGTTTAGTCCCAGTTGAGGCCTTAGCTTTGGTTCTTGTCTAGTTGTTTTTTCTCTGGTCTGGAGCCTGGTTTAGTTTTTGTACAATATTTTTTTCAGTTCAGTTTCTATAATAAATGTCTCATAATCAGGTTTAGTTTCCTTACATTTTATTTCTGAGGTGCTAATTAAAATGCTTTAGTATAAACAAACTAATTTTGATTTTGAGAATATTCAATGGTTAATATGCCTCTGTGTTTTTTTGCATCTTTCCAAAGTCACTCTCCTCGTCGTAAAGTCGTTGAAGACTTTACGACACAAACACAAAGACTTGTGTTTGCAAATGAACAAATTACTTTCTGCAAATGTCCGTGCGTCGGAAAGTGTGTAACGTTTGAGAAAATAAATGAAACGCCAGCGGCAGAAATGAGTTTTGGAACATCTCGGTAACGGCGCAAAACTAAGACACACATTCTTATCTTACATTTGTGCTGGCTATGTTGTTAGGGGCCTAATTATTATGCTTTGAATTTAATACAGATTCAAAAGAAGAAACCACATTGTCACATTGAGGACAATGTTTATCTAATCCAAGATGGCGCCGCTGACGGATGCCCTGGCGTTTTGGTGCGCTCTATGTTGTTTGTTTTTGTGCGTTAATCGTGTGTCCGCGTGCTCTTACACCCGTGAAGAGCTCTTAAACATCAAAACTTCTGCCCCCACGGACTTATTTCCAGTTTTTTTAGTGTCTGCTGCAGACTTAGCGCTAGTTTTGGCCAAAAGAGTGAGACGCCGCAGAAGAGGAAAGCGCGCGGGGCTCTCTGCGCTTCGAAACGCGGCGCGCGTACGCCCTTACCTGGGATTTTCCTCTCCAACGTCCGCTCACTCAGCAACAAGATGGACGAACTGGCGCTGCTGATGAAGAGGAACAGAGACTTTTCTTCGTCTTCTGTTTTGTGTTTCACGGAGACGTGGCTCAGCGAGTCGATCCCGGACTGCGCGCTCCATTTGGAGCAGTCCACCGATCTGGAATATCTCTTCATTAACTGTAAACCATTCTACTCTCCACGTGAGTTCGCTTCATTCATTCTCGCCGCTGTTTACATCCCGCCATGCGCGAACGTACACGAGGCACAGCGCGTGTTAGCGGAGCGGGTTTTGAATACGGAGCAGGACTTCCCGGACTCCTTGTTGATCATCCTCGGGGATTTTAACAAGGGTAATCTCAGCCAGGAACTACCAAAGTACAGACAGTTTATTAAATGCCCGACCAGAGAGCAGAACACGCTGGATCACTGTTACACTACAGTGAGTGGGTCCTTCCGCGCGGTTCCTCGTGCTGCCCTAGGGCTCTCAGATCACGCCATGATCCACCTGATCCCCACGTACAGACAGAGGCTGAAGCTCTCCAAACCTGTAGTGAGGACTTCTAAGAAGTGGACCAGCGAGGCAGTGGAGGAACTACGCGCGTGTTTGGACATTACAGACTGGGATGTGTTCAAAACTGCCACGGATGGTTTGGATGAGTACACGGACACTGTGACGTCATACATCCAATTCTGTGAGGACAGTATCATTCCCACACGCACCAGGGTGATTTATAACAATGACAAGCCCTGGTTCACACCCAAACTGAGGCAGCTTAGGCAGCAGAAGGAGGCAGCTTTCAGAGCCGGGGACAGAGAGAGCTACAAAGGTGCTAAGTACAGATTTAGCAGGGAGGTGTCAAGAGCTAGATCTCTGTACAACACGCGCCTAAAGCAGTCTTTCTCTGCTAACAACGCCTCGGCGGTTTGGAGGGGACTTAGGCAGATCACCAACTACAAGCCCAAAGCCCCCCATGCTGCTGATGACCAGAAACTCGCTGAACAGCTCGCCTCCTTCTATTCACGATTCGAAATCTCAACCCCCTCCCCCACCTATCTCACTACAATAGACATTTCTGCCAATCACACCCCGGGTCCCCCCACCTCCCCCACTGGCCTTTCACTACACAGGGACAATGTAAGGAAACAGTTTCGGAAGTCCAACCCCCGGAAAGCTGCTGGACCAGACGGTGTCTCCCCCGCCACCCTGAGACACTGTGCGGACGAGCTGACTCCTGTCTTCACAGACATTTTAACACCTCCCTGGAGTCTTTCCAGGTCCCAGTCTGCTTCAAGTCGTCCATCATCGTCCCTGTTCCCAAGAAGCCCGGATCACTGGACTTAATGACTTCAGGCCTGTGGCGCTGACGCCTGTCGTCATGAAGTCCTTTGAGCGCCTGGTCCTGCCCCATCTCAAGTCCTTCACCTCCTCCGCCCTGGACCCACTGCAGTTCGCCTACAGAGCCAACAGATCTGTAGACGACGCCATCAACCTGGCCCTCCACTTCATCCTGAAGCATCTGGACTCCCCGGGAACCTACGCCAGGGTCCTGTTTGTGGACTTCAGCTCTGCATTCAACACCATCATCCCTGCTCTGCTCCAGGACAAGCTCTCTCAGCTCCACGTGCCTGACTCCATCTGCAGGTGGATCACTGACTTCCTGACGGACCGGAGGCAGTGCGTGCGGCTGGGGAAGAATGTCTCAGAGACTCGGACTATCAACACAGGAACTCCACAGGGCTGTGTACTTTCTCCTCTGCTCTTCTCCCTGTACACCAACTGCTGCAACTCCAGCCACGACTCTGTAAAACTGATCAAGTTTGCAGTTGACACCACCCTCATCGGACTCATCTCGGACGGCGATGAGTCTGTCTACAGGAGGGAGGTGGACCGGCTGGTGTCCTGGTGCAGCACCAACAACCTGGAGCTCAACGCCCAGAAGACAGTGGAGATGATCGTGGACTTCAGGAAAGTCTCAGCCCCCCTGCCCCCCTCGCCCTGACAGACTCTCCCATCACCACCGTGGACTCTTTCCGCTTCCTTGGCACCACCATCACTCAGGACCTCAAGTGGGAGCCGACCATCAGCTCCATCATCAAGAAGGCCCAGCAGAGGATGTACTTCCTGCGGCAGCTGAGGAAAGCCAAGCTGCCGGCGCAGATGATGGTGCAGTTCTACACGGCCATCATCGAGTCCATCCTCACCTCCTCCATCACCGTGTGGTACGCTGGAGCCACAGCCAGGGACAAACAGAGACTACAGCGCATTGTGCGCTCTGCTGAGAAGGTGATCGGCTGCAGCCTTCCATCTGTCCAGGACCTGTACGTCTCCAGGACTCGGGGACGAGCAGGTCGGATCACAGCTGACCCTTCTCACCCTGGACATGGACTATTTGAGCCACTCCCCTCGGGCAGGAGGCTACGGTCCATCCGGACCAGAACCTCCCGCCACAAGAACAGTTTCTTTCCCTCTGCCGTTGGACTCATGAACACTTTGTAACACCTGTCACTTCAACAATAATACTATTTAAGAACAATCTATTTGCACTACTCATTTGCACATGGCACTGTCTGCCAACTGTACATTCTGTATATAGTCTATCTTAGTCTATTTTATTCTTAATTTTATGCATGCCTTTTTATATATTTTTTATATTTTATCCTTTGCTTTATGTTGCACCTACGCCGAAGCAAGTTCCTACGTTTGTGAATTTCACTGACAATGGCAATAAACAATTTCTGATTCTGATTCTGATTCTGATTCTAAATTAAACAATAAAAATCTCAGTGAGGACCAGTTATAATTTTATTGTAAACATTTTATTGTATGTCGGGGTGGGCCTGGTGCCGGTGCACAGAGGGCGGCAGTATCCCAGTTGAACAGAGATTGGTAGTTGAATAGCCGTATTCACCTACAGGTATTCACCTACCCGTAGGTGAATACTGCCGTTGTGTCCTTGGGCAAGACACTTCCTGTGTTCTCCTAGTGTTACCGTGGGTTCTCTTCGGATTCTCCAGCTTCCTCCCACCGTCCAAACACATGACTGTGTTCAGGTTAATTGATGACTCTGAACACAGTCATGTGTTCAGAGTCATCAATTAACATGAACACAGTCATGTGTTCAGAGTCATCAATTAACATGAACACAGTCATGTGTTCAGAGTCATCAATTAACATGAACACAGTCATGTGTTCATGAGATTCATACAATGGCTACTCTTCCCACTGGGAGTACAAATATCATCAGTAATAAAAACATTTTAGATTCCATTTACATTTCCCAATGTTTACGGTGTGTTCTTTGGAAATACAGTATGAGACATAGTGCATTGTTTAAAGGTGGACTGTGTCTTTTCAGGCGGAGGACATGATTCTTACACATTTTAATCTGCATGTCCTTATTTCTTTATTTTTTCTATATTTTTTAACTATTATTATTGTTTATTGTTTTATGCTGCATCTTACTGATGGAGAAAGTTTGTGTTTAGTTCATTGACAGTGGTAATACAGCTTTTCTGATTCTGATTTGCCTGAAATGTTCCTCAGTTTGGATTAAATAAACGTATCTCACTTGCATTATTGAATGACAGGTGGTTTTGTGCTGTTATTGTGAGCTGGGTTGCCCCTCCACAGAGCTGACCTGTCCCTTGGTTTGGGGATATCATGTCATAGAAAAGTTACACAGTGCACCTTTAGCGTTTTGTCTGTCTGATTTCATTAGCGCTAAATCTATCTAGCTCCTACAACCGAACAGTTCATGTGTGTGTTTGTTGTGTGTGTGTGTTTTTCTTTTACCTTCTGACACGTTGCTCGAGGCAGAGGCTTTTTTCCGCATAATGTTCCCAACTGTAAAGCCATCGTCGCCATCGTCGTCATCGTCGTCCTCGTCGTCCTTGTCGTCATCGTCGTCAAAGAGCAGGTCGTAAAGGACCTCCCCGACCTGAAGCACGGACGTATCTTCACAAACACCCTTGGTCTCTGAGAACTCTGGGGGCGCCAATGTGAGGGTCTCTGAAACAAAGAAGAAACACAGAGAAATAAGTATTAATAAGTATTTGAAATCAGACACAATTAACACAATGGGCTCTGTTCATAACTACGACCAGTACAACCATAAATACAAGTACTACTGCTGCAACTATTACTACTATTACAACTACTACTGCAGTAAGTACGTTGGTTGAGGAAATGACCTTCTTGCTGGACTTCTCTGCCCCAGCCAAAGTCGATCAGGCGGATCCTGGGGCCGGAGTCTGTCGTCTGGATCAGCAGATTGTCCCGTTTGATGTCTCGGTGACAAACGCCTTTGGACTGAAGGTCCAGCAGTCCATCCACGACCTGCTTCAGGAGCATCTACAGGACAAAAACAGAACGTTAGAATAAAATCATTCAAAATTAAACAAACAAACAAGAATTGCAGAGGACCTCGTTTACCAGAGGATGCGTACTATGCACAGTTTGAGACGCATTGTCTAGATTCTTAAACTATTGTTACCAGACTATGACAGAGCACTTATAGCTGCTGGTGTCGGCCGCAGCGTCAACATCTATTAACTATACATGTCAGTCACCATGTAACTACAGTTCTATGAGTGTATGACGGGTCCTGAACATTAAACCTGTTGTTTGGTCATGTGACCTAGATTTACCTGAAACATGTGACACAGTTTAACATGAAAGGCAATGTCTGGACTCAAACTGTAGTTAGTTGTGCTTTTAAACAGGGAAGTCTGGGCCTCCCTGCTTAGACTGCTGCCCCTGCGACCCAGCCCCGGATAAGCGGAAGAAAAAGGATGGATGGATAGTTGTGATTTTAAACAGGTTAGAGAATGTTTCCATTGACACTAATTTAAAGACGATCTACATAAAACACATGTTAAGTGCACAGACTATTTTCAAAAGGAAACCTCTGTAATGGTTGTCTCTGCTGAAATAGTTTGTCCTTTCCTGAAATGTTCCACAGTATGGCATTCAAATGATCTATCTTCATAGAGACAAGCAGCTGACAGCACTGGGGCATTTACAAGTCAGATCTGTGGAGAGGCGACCCTTACCACAGTAAGAATCCATATTTTTCAATGTGTTTTTGAGCCATAAAAACACTTACTTTTGTAATTCAATAATTGCAAGGTAGATAAGTTATATGCCATACTGTGGAGCATTGTGGGAAAAGTACTAACATCTCCATCGTGGGCCCTCCAGAAAAGTTACATATTGCCTCTTTAAGTTCAGTATGTTTGTGCATGTGTGCGTACCTTTGCTTCTTCCTCTGGCAGTGGTCTCACTATCTCAGAGTACCTGTACAGGTCTTGTGCCGGCGTCGGTCTTTCCATGACCAGGACTAGCTTTCTCTGGTCCAGGATGTACCAGTCCAGGAAGGACACGGCGGGGCACAGACCCATCGCCTCTGGGTCCGGGGCGGCTTTAATGAGGAGCAGGACCTCCAGAGGGACACTGTACACCTCCTTCTCAATGGTCTAAAACGTAAGAAAAGGTCATTATTACACAATCAGTGCTAAATGCAGTTCAAAGAAGAGCAGCAAGAATTAAATCCATCATTATCAAAACTTTTAAAAGTGCTACAATTGTAAAGCACCAAAACGTCTCTGCGTTTCCATGGCGTCTTGTTCAGTGTAAAAACCTGCTAACCCTAAGACTTTGACTTCCACAAACATGTTGTAAAATCTGCAGGAGATTCTTGTATTCATTTAAACAGTTCATGTTTCATTGCTTTAAATTTTATAAATGAAGGTCGATTTTATAAGATATGTTTAGCAAATGTTCTCACAAAAAATAATCAAATAAAAATAGATCAAATAGAAAAATGTTACGTACCACTGGAACAAACGTCACATCCTCTCTTAGAATGTACTTAATGGCCACCTGAAAAAGAAAAGAATATCCTTAAATGCCATGGAAAATGTACTTTTATGGACATAAAAATGAACATAAAATTATATCTTTTGGTTTGTTTGTTTTGTATTGTTTGAAGCAAGCATCACTCTGACTCTTTTAATGGATTTAATTTACTTAATTCAAGAAAAAAGCTGAACGCATGAAACAGTCTGATACAATTTTTAAAAAGTAAAAAAAAATACTCTAAATGAGTAAAATTAATAATTAATAAATAAAATTGTCTAAAATGTATAACTAAACTATCTTCTTAAAACAAGTGACATATTCTGACTTTAAAGGTGCACTATGTAACTGTTTTGTTTTAGATAGACTGTCCCCGTTTCTGGTCAGTCTTTAAACCCACGGACTGCTTTACTTTTAATGTTCCACCGTATGGCATTAACCCTTTCCCAGTTACAGGTCAGATCTGTGTAGAATGCATGTTTTTCAAGATTTTTTTACTAAATACAACTGCAACTAAAAAAACATAAAGTAGAGTGATATAAAAAGGACAAGGTGCACCTTTAAGTGGTTTTAGCTTAATTACTCACAGGTTCTTGGTCGGAGACTCTGACTCCAGCGTACACGGCCCCAAACACACCTGCTCCGAGCAGCCCGTGCGTCTTGTACTTGCGCTCGAAGTCCTTCAAATCTGAGTAAAAACATATACATTAATATGAGCATCCTCTAATGAAAACACACTAGTTTAAAGTACACGTTCATCTTACCTCCTGCTGTAGCCACTCGCTTCAGCGTAGCCCGTATCAGTTCCTCTACCTTTTGTCCATCGACTTCATCCTCGAGCTCCGATGAAATCGAATCGGCGCGAGATTTCTCGTCCTTCGAGGGTGTCGCTGGACGAGGTTTCTTGGCCGTGCTTTCACAGCCCGTCCCCTCGCCGCTCGCCTTTCTCTTCCTTGAACCCGAGGAAGTACTCGGTTCATCGTCAGAGATGACGGACCCTGATAACCCTGTGAACACATTTTGTCGTTATTACATAGATACCACATGTCGATTTGCTGTAGCAATATCTTCTAAGTTAACAGGTTCATGTAAGACAGTGGTTCTCAACCTTTTTTGTTTCACGTACCCCCTAAGCTTTGTTTCTAAGTGCCCCTTAACTTGAGTTTCGGGCAAATAAATGTGTTTAATGGCTGAATATAGTCAATTATTATTACTATGTTTTTGTTTTAATTATATTTATGGTCCAAGATATTCTAAAAAGATGCGTATTACAATGTATTTTCGGCCGTACCTTTTGCTCGATCCCGTTCCTTTGGCCTCTGCAGCGTCTTGTCCGGACGATGTTTCTTGGCCGTGCTCACCCTTCTCTTCCTTGAAACCGAGGAAATGCTCGGTTCGTCGTCAGAGGTGACGGACCCCGAGGACCCTGTGAACACCGTCTCGTCCGGACGAGGTTTCTTGGCCGTGCTTTTCACAACCCGTCGCCTCGCCCTTCTCTTCCTTGAAACCGAGGAAGTACTCGGTTCATCGTCAGAGATGACGGACCCTGAAGACTCTGTGAACACCGTCTCGTCCTGACGAGGTTTCTTGGCCGTGCTTTTACAACCCGTCGCCTTGCCACTCGCCTTTCTCTTCCTTGAAACCGAGCAAATGCTCGGTTTGTCGTCAGAGATGACGGACCCTGAAGACCCTGTGAACACATTTTGTCGTTATTACACAGATACAACATGTCGATTTGCTGTAGCAATATATTCTAAGTTAACAGGTTCATGTAAGACAGTGGTTCCCAACCTTTTTTGTTTCACCTAAGCTTTGTTTCACACTCTGAGTGCCCCTTAACTTGAGTTTCGGGCAAATAAATGTGTTTAATGGCTGAATATAGTCAATTATTATTACTAGATTTTTGTTTTAATTATATTTATGGTCCAAGATATTCTAAAAAGATGCGAAATTTACTTTTTTATTCAGATCAAAGTAAATTTACTCTTTAGTTAAATCCTGAAACCATTCTAAGTGCCCCCTGGTAATTCCTCACGTACCCCTTGGGGTCCCCGTACCCCTGGTTGGGAAACACTGATGTAACACACAAATTTTCAACAAAATATTTCCCAAACATTTGTGGAAAATTACACTGAGGTTTAATTATGGTGATAAGTCGTAGAGGAAAGTACTTTTTTCTTGAGTAACTCGAGTAAAAAGCAGTTTTTCTCCCGTACTCTCTCCCTAACACTAAATAACAGTAGATTATTATTTCAAATGTAGAAATGCTACATTAATTAGTTGCGTCTGCCTGTTTAGAGCGACACAAAAACGTGTGGAGAGTCAGACGTGACATTCAGTCCTGGGCTCAGTTTTACCCACAACACTCTTCACTCTTTCTTGTGCACTTTTGGACCAGGACTTTCACTTTCACTGGAGTCACATTGTTAGAAAGTAACACGACTCTTATTTAGGGGCAGCACAATGTTTGGGTCACTTTAACCATCAGTGCGAGTTTGTGAAAAATGCTCAAAACGTCCTCTCAAACCTTGAAGGATCAGTCGCAGGTCGTCTGAGCAGTTCTTACCTGTTTCCATTGCTGTAAATGGCTGTGTGTTTGCTGAACTGTCCGAGCTTTGCTTTATGATTCTGGTCTCTTTGAGTGTCAGAAACATAATGAGACATAATGTCCGTGTGTCCAGGGGACACTCTGTCGTCCCGTGTCATCTTCGGAACTCCAGGTCACTTCCTGGTGATGCTGGTGATGTCATAAAGACACATGAGAAGGTGATGTCATCAGTCAAAAAACACAACAATAATATGTTTAAGACGCTCAGCACAAATAATACAATTATAATAAATTATAAACGTTTTTGATTCGTCTTTATTTAAGTTCATTTGTAAAGGAGAGTTGCATTATTTAAACAGACACATTCTATTAAATTGTTATGAAAAAAGAGGCTTAAATGTAATGGATTGTTTTTGTTTTTTTAAAGTTAAATCGGATAAAACATTTCATTAAAAAACAAATACAAAAGATGGCGCTTTTCTTTTTTTTATAGAAACTTGGTGGATTTTAATGTAGACAAAATCCCTGTTTATCTCAGATTTCCACAAACAATCCTTTCATGTTGGCTACGAACGCACAACCAGGACTTCTCCCACACATATGTCATTTGGAACAATAAAAACATCAAATACAATAACAACACTTTATTCCAACGTTCATTATGTCTTCTTTAGTTATAAATATACAGTTTATTGTCTTTAAGAAGAACATAAGTGTGCAATAACACTTTAGTATAATAATTGGGTCAACAATAACGTTATTCATTCCTTAATTAATAGATGAAAATGTGCACTTTTTATCTTATTCTAATAACTTTCTTAATACATTTGTTCAGTGTGTGATAGAAAGAACAATATTTTTGGGGCTCAATATTTATCGTGTGTAACTTTTGAAAGCTTTTGGGAAACTTTTTATTTGTTTTTGATGAGATTTGGATTCCAGAGAGTGAAATAATCGGCACTAACTGACTGAAAAAGTGTTTAATTCTGCTGATTATTCATTGTAGCTCCTGTTTTTAATGATATTTCACATTTAGAGTGACATTGTTTGGGATTTTACTGTGTCAGTGTGTTACGAGCCCGGCATATACACTGTTCATGCACAATAGATTGCATTAACATTTATGTGGAATGTAATAGCATCGGCACTGGATAAAAAGGGTCCAGAATCCAGGAAGATGT